>PVJA010010332.1:0-57780 GCA_004027025.1 Myocastor coypus
TTGCTATGCAGTTCAGGCTGGCCTTGAGTTCACTTTTGTAGCCAGGCTGGTCTCGAACTCGCACCAATCCTCCTGCCTCGGCCTCCCGAGTGCTGGGATTACAGGCATGAGCCACCATGCCCAGCTGAGTGATTTACGTTTCTACAGGCTGGACTTAGAAAGGCAAACCTCTATATAGCCCAATAAATGCACATTCAAAAACCTTTAAAAGAGGAACAGCAGAACCCTATGGAGTAACTCTGGCAATCCACACACTGAGAACTCTGCATGAAACAGACTATGCCCATGTTTATGTTAGGCACTTGTCCACAAAGATATGTCAGAGACTTCCAGAAGGACAACATGATTTTCGGCTTTTCTGCATCTTCCAAAATGGTCAGTACCTTTGAGGGGAAGGGGCCTGTTACCAACACATGAAGCCCAAATTCCCTTTGGGCACCAGGAAATGTGACTTAAGACTGTCCCAAGGAGAGATACGATGGGAACTCTTACAATGCCACAAGAAGAAGGGTGTAGCATCTAAACATACAAGTCACAAAGGCTAGGAACCGAGGAGCTTCATAGCCTGACATATGTTTCGCGGGGTGTAGGACCATGACAGCCACCTGGACAGGCAGTTAATCAAGTAGCCCTAAGAGCGGAAAAGAAGCCTGTGTTACACCTGTTCCTGTTCATCCTCCCCAGGGCCATACAAGGCATTCAACTATAAGCAAAAAGGTTTTTCGCCCATCACCTCTTAGCTACATGTCAGGCCTCATGGAACACTCCCTTCTTCTTGTTTGGGGCAACCAGCGATTAATGACTATGAAAGGTGCACAACCATCATGTATAGAGCACACAACTGAGACTACGCGAACCATGGTACTAACCCTCCACACTGATGCATTTAATCCAGCAAGTGCCAACTGGGCTGCTTGCCTGCACTTCATTTGTGCTTCCTATCCCTGCTAGCAACTGCGAGTCAGCAATTCTTCAATTTCAATAGGAGGACTCTATTGAAAGCATTAGGTATGGCTCAATAATCTAGGCATCCCCAAGGTTGTAAGACCTCCCTTAACATTTGGGGGTTGATGTTGCCTACGGACCACAAAGCCTTGGTCACTCCCCCGAGATACTTGTGCCATATTACAATGTGTAGATGCCTTTTGCAGAACAGGATGAATTTGCAAGGACTTTTATCAAGGAATTAAAGTACCCCTTCATCTACATAGCCAACTTTCAATTGAAGTGTGTAAGACAGAAAAACCAACTTGTCAAGCAGGAAAATATTGGGTTTCATAGGTACAAGGAATCTGGAGCTGCACTTGAAGAAAAACAGGTCAAGCAGTGGCCGTGACTCATCCAGATGGCTGGCACTGACATAAGTTCCACAAAACGCTGTACGTGGTTTCAAGGTTAGTACTGAGGGGATTTGACTGATTTTGTCAAATACAAAACATACATGTTTTGTTATATGGGTCTTGCTTTAACTTGGCCTTAACCACCCAGCAGAGAAGTTTAACCACGAGGCACAAAAAGTAAAGCTAGTTTAGTATGCTGAGCCGTGAATGGCTCAAGTCAACAGCTTCCGATATTGCTAGTTCTGCTGATAAATCACTACTGTTATGCAGCATTGCACTATGTGTACAACTATTTTCATGAGTTCAACGAGAAGAAATATTTGTACCAATAACGTTTAGAAAAATTGTCTCCATTTTGTACTCAGAACAACTACTACGAAATCAACAATATGCATTGTATTAATTACTATGGCTGTCCTACTGATGTGTTGTGAAACTTTCTCATTGTTATTTCTTCTTAAAAGTAATAAAAATGAAAACAAATTATTAAAATAAAAAATGAAAAATGAAGAGGCTCTGCTCTCCTCCTACCAAGAATTGACAGCAGCAAAGACATTTTAGGATCAGCAGGATTCTGATGCTTTTTGATCTCCAACTAGTCTTAAGTGGATAGGCTCCTAAATGAAGCCAGCAATAGGGTGAGGAAGAGACCCTCCTCCAGGAAACACACAAGAGAAAGCCATTCCAACGAATGAAAGAGGCTCCACCTCAGGCTTGTGCCTTAAAACTTGTGGATATAAACAAGCCTTTCTTCCCCAACGTCCAGGAACACAAATGCAATGGAGAAAGGGGTCTTAACATAAGTCATGTGATCCTGTTTGTCACCTAGTCATGCACTTGTCAATACAGTCAAGATTCTCAGCCTAAAAGATGTCCTGCATGCTTCAGGACACTTGCTTCCACTGTGTGTGAATGCCAGATGCTGACAAGCTGACTTAGGACCCGAGTCCTCAGTGGAGTTCCAAACTAGCTCTTACACTAATGGAGACGAGAAGGCACCACTGTTTGTAAAAGTATTAGGATGAGCCCACATTAGGGGCTTTTATAGGAAAATCTCAGCCTAACTCTAGATACGTGAAACACCTAAGGCAGGTGACTTGCTGCAGGCCAAAGCAGGAAGATTCCAACAGGACTGTGTGGAGAGAGTAGATGACCAGGAGATCTCACTGAGCAGCCTCCTGGGAAAGGCAGTGTGAAATTCAGATGGAAGTGGCTTTCTGCTAGCGGCTTCTGACAAGCAGGGTATGGGACTGTGGCTCTGAACTCTGTGGCAGAGGCCTAATCACTGCCTAACAAAACCACAGCTGGAAGACAAAGCTATCAGCCTTCACATGGAATCTTTGGCTCCCAGAGGATAAAAGAGTAACATCTGTATGTACTCTAAATATCCATTAGCTGTACTGCTTTTACATGGGTATGTACAGAGGACTCTACCACCTAGGGTGAAAGGAATAAAGTACAAATGTTAAATTTGAAATCATAGAGATGCTCTCTTCTCCCCAAGGGAAACGGACGTCATGTAGAGTACGGGATACTAGAGCATTGGAACACAACACCCTGAGTAAACCAGAAGGCAGGCAGAGAGTTCACTGAGCCACCATGACGGGTCCACAGGTGGCGGGCCCACCTAGGACCCTTCCGCCAGGGCCTCCTCTCCCAGTCACCAAAAATCACTACCCAAAGAAACTGTACAGTTGGCTCCAGAATCCAGACACATAACAAGGGAAGATAGTGGCAGAGTTCTGACAGGAGGTTCTGCACCCCTGAAATATTGCCCCTAGCATTGTGAAGCACAGTTCTGTGGAGGGACTCATGTCACAGTGTTAGCATTAGAGAGGCCACTGGGACATCATCTCTTGGTTCCAGGGCTCACTTCCTATACCTGAGGCATTAGACTAAGTGATGGCAACAACCCCCATTCAAAGGCTCATTTGGCCTCTAGGTAATGAAGAAATGGGGGCCTCCACTGGTGCACAAGTGCTACAGATTTATCATAAGCCCACGAGTTCAAAGTTATATGTCCTCAACTGTGATTATGTCAAGCATTGCAGGACAGGTACAGGCGGTTCTCACCGGAGCAAAGATGCACAAAAGTGATAAAATCACTGCTCATAGGTATCACTGCAATATTTGCATGGCCCCTGATTTGGAGGCCATACAATGCCCTGGTATGCATAGCTGAATTTTTCCCATTTCTCACGGGAATGTTAAAAATGCTTTGGAAAGTACACGGCCATGTCCAGCACAGAGCTCAGGAAAAAAACCATTGAATAGATTATTCAGACTTTACCTCTGTTAAAAACAAAAACTGTCAGGGACTGGGGAGATAGCTCCGTAGAATAAGCACTAGCCTGGCAAGTGCAAGGCCCTGAGTTCAACCCTGGGTCCACCAAAAAAATTGTCAGACAAAGATGGAATCAAATGTTGCCTGTGGCTCTCCTCCATATCCAGTACTCCCCTAGAAATGAAACTTGGCCTTTCCTCTTAGGACACCATGTTTTCGTAGCCACATATAATCACAACAAAAACTAAGGGCCTTCTCTGACAGAAAAAAGTCAACTCATGAAGAAACTTGCAAGCATTGGCTATAGCCATGGAAGATGCCCATGCCTGGGTGCAAACAATGCCCACAAGGCTGACAGAACAGAAACACATATTCACAACTGAGTTTTGTTTGAAGAAGCAAATGGAAATCATTATAGTGGAGCCATTATGGTATGGATTGTATAATACAATGGTGTCTACTCCTACTTCAACCCAATCAGAACCAAAGACCAATGGAGCAGCCAATGGGACCAAGGCAGTCTAAATGCACTGATCTTTTGCTGACATTAGGTCCATACCAGGGATGACAGCTCTGCCTTATCCACCCCACAACCTGACCAATCTAAGCATGGCTATCCGTGCAATGGAAAGAAATCCCTACACACTGCTGGACTTACTCCAGAAAGTGCTACCTGGTCTGCAAGCAGGAAGATTCACTCATCTCTGGGAACTAGGCATCCCCAGAGATGTAAGATCCCACTTATCATTTGGGAATTGGTGTTGCCTATGGACCACAAAGCCTTCCTCAACCTTCTGAGATAATCATGCCATGTTAGAGTTTGTAGGTGGGCTTAGCCCAGCAGCTCAGATTTGCAAGGATTCTACAATGAAATTCAATTTTCTTTCATCTACATTGGAACTCTTCCTGTAAAGTGTCTAAAAGAAAACCACAAATCTGTCTTTAAAAGTGCAACTATTTAGGATTCAGAGGGACTAAAGAGCACTTGATTTGGGCTTGAGCTGAAATAGGCTGTTTGTGCCCTCCCACTTCCACACATGGATGTCTCCTAAGAGAGTTCTGTAAGAGCAGCAGAATTCTTTCAGTGTTGGATCTGCAATTTCTCCCATGTGCCTAGGACCCCAACTGAAGCCAGAGAATTCTATGTATATATTACAAAAAGAGAAAACATTGGGTACTTTAAAAATAGCTGATGGCAAAAGGTATTTAAAATGGAGCAACTCCTTTGCTTTTGATTATCTAAGGACACTGTTGCTGAACTTCAACAAAATTGTCATAAAGACTGAAGGGCACAAGTTCCTACTCTGGTCGTGCCTTGAGAGGAAAGCAAAATCTTTCCCTCTGCTTTAGGTCTGCTATTCTCTGAACCAGTGTTCAGGTGAGCCTTGGGCAAGTTCTCACCTCAGCCCACTTTACACCGATAGAGAGAGTGCTGAGTGCCCATTTCACATATTAGAATCCTTCATATCTTACCCAAAGAAATGCTCATTCTGCACACAGGGAAAAGGCCTGTACAGGACAAAACTAAGAGGGCCTAACCCTCTGAGAAAGAACAGGAAAAGCTCGCTATGTTACAGGAACTTATTTCTGAGAGAAATACTAGGGACTCTTCAACAGATCACACCCTTACCTAGAAGTCCTCTTGACATGGGCCTGAACTACAGCATACATTTGGAAGGATATGGAACCAGATCCTGAAGATTCTCTTTGCCAAGAGAAAACCAGTGAAGTACACACCAAGGAGTCTATGAAAACCAAGATCACAAAAAAGAAGATGTTAGGAAAGCATAAGCGTAAAGGGAGGAAATAAGTAGATTCTAGCATCTCTACCCAGATATAATTATGTATAAAATGCTGTTGAAGTGCAAAGCTTCATAACATCTTTCATTAAAACAACTTCCTAGGTTCAAACATTGGACCCTTCTTCCTGAAACTGCAATTCTATGTCTCCCTTCTCAGCCTCAGTGGCTGTGAGTCACTCAGGAAGCCTCAGCCCCTCACTGCTGAACCCCTAAGCCCTGTGCTTACCACTGCAGTATGGACTGCCCAACACAAGGTACTGACCAACAGGGAGGACCCAAGGGAACCAGTGTTGCAGTGACTAAGTCACAAAGGTTTTAGCTAAAAGACAGGGAAAGTCACATGTCTGTGGACTCTAAGGAATGGGAATAAAGAGGGTGAGACACCCAGCTCTGAAGTAACATGCTAACGGTCACCTGGCATCTCCTGCACTGGATTCAGTAGGTCAAACCACCTTCCGCTCATCATAAAATGCTGGAAGAGTTGTAACGTCGCACCACTCTGCAAAGGACACAGAGCACAAGATTGCTACGGATGCACACACAGGCATGTACAATGTTCCCCTTGCATGACCATTTCCAGGAAGAGTATCTCACCTGATCCTTAGCACTAGAGAACTCTGGGTTATGGAAATGCTGTTGCTCCAGTCAATGCTCTCTCAGCAACACAGCCTAATTTCTTCCCAGGATTCCCAAAAGAAGAGTGTTACTTCAGACCTCAGGAAGCTCACTGCCTTTCATCCTCACTCTTGACAATGTCAGTAGAAAGGCAGAGAAACAGGATCTATCTACTGAATCCAAGTGAAATTTCTGTGGATACCTTAATGTGTTGAGCAAATTTTTCTTGTCCATCCAAATGATGAGATTTGACCCCCTGAATTTTTGTGCCTCTCATCACCCTGAGCACAAGTAAATTTACATGGGGAAAGAATGAGCAGAAACATTAACAGGCCCTCTGCAGACCTTAACGTGGACTCATGCGAGCCTGTCCGGATGACTGCTGTGTGTTGAGCTCTGTTGGTCACCAGGGGAGGCGTCCAAGCTGGGTACCACAGGGTAGGTCTCAGAGCATAAACCCAGGATCCTGGCGCATTCTGACTTCACAGTGGGATTTGGGCAGTGGCTTCCTAGGAGATGATCATGTAACTGATGAGGAAGCTTCTTTCTCTACAAAAAACAAAGTTACACGGGAACGATTATTACGGGCGTGCCCTATGAGGCCCACAGGGGTAGAAATGCAATGCAAGGGAAGCAGCTCCAAAATAGACAACAACCCACTTTCCAATTTCTGCTATTCAGGACCTGAGACACTGGAGCCTGGAACTCCTGCTGTGTGCTCCGCACATCTCAAGAATGACTGCATGATTCGCATAATCCATAAAGTACAAGCTAGGATTCCACTATAGCAGTTACATGGATTTGAAAATGTGACAAACACAGAGTTAAGGAGATAGCTCAGCAGACAAAACACCTGTTTTGGGAAGTGCAGGGATCAAGGCTCCATTCCCAGTTCTGCATGCCGCACCCCACCACAGGTGTGCTGTGCTGGCCACACAGTCCAGACATGGCGGTGCATGCCTGTAATCCTAGGCATGGGGAGGCTGAATACAGAAGGATCACTATGCCTCTGAGCTGCCTATTGAGTCCCTATATGAAATCCATAAAATGATAAAATGTGAGAGAAATAATAGCTATGGGATGGAAACATTCCTTTGTGGGTGTGTTCATCATTTCTAGAGGAGAATATAGGCACAAACCTGGCATGATGAAGACTGGGAAGTTTCCTGGCCTGTTTTCTATGGTATTGGTGCCCTATGTCACTAAGGATCCTGCCAAGATGCCTGCCCTCCTGGGTTTAGACAGAATTCTGTGCTTCAATGTGGACCACGGTCCCAAATTTTTCTAAGAAACAGACAGAACTGATTCTAATTACCTTCTTTTCTTGCTCATAGTATGAAAAATACCTGCACAGGGCTTCTACCATCTTTGCATTTCTGGAGTTCATACTACTGCAGGATGCCTTCCTCATACCTGCTAGCAGAAAAAGTTCCACATGCTATCAGAAAACTTGCTGTTTGATAATGTATTGTGAATAGTAAGTTTCTACAAGCAGACATTTCAAATACTATCAAGTCAAACATATTACATAGGTAAAGCAAGACCTAAACCCCAGAAATGGGGATTCCAATTGGTAAGTGTAATTTTCTTCTTAAATAGAGAAAACTGGTATCCAACAACATAAAAACTTAGGAATCAACATTACAAATAAGGAAGAGATGGGCATACAGAGATGAATATGAAAGCGCAAACAGTCTCCATCTCTTATTCCTTTTACCTTGTATTCAGACTACTTGATACAATCACCTGAGGAGCCAAACGAGTGGCCATACTACATAGTACATACTAAGAAGTGAGACAAGAATCCTGTTGCTCACAATTCTTGTCCTCATTTGTTAGGCCAGTGCCTCAGCTTTTTGTGTTTCATGTGTAATACTACAGGAATCATTTTTAAAAGATGCCACCATGCAAATTGTAGGTGAATACCAATTTCAGGAAAAAAACAATATGTTTAATACACAATGGTGATAAATATAAAACTATTGGGTGCGGGCATACATCACTGGGAAAACACATGTGTAACATATAAGACAACTTGAACCTGACTCCAAGCCACAGACACAGAAAATAAGTAAAAATAAAATGGAGAAATACAAACTAAAGTTTTTTTGGAAAATGGAAAAAGTGTGTGAGTTATTTTCATTTCAAATTACTCTTTATATGATTACTAGAAGACATGTGCCAAGGAATTACGAGAAGATACGATTAAATGACCGAAATTTCAGCATGGAAATTTCACTGTGGAATGATAGTCTAAAAAATGCTGAGCAGGATACATCACCTCCATTTCCAGGAATACAGTGTCAGAAAGCAGCAAATACCAGGGCAATGTAAAACGTAAGTTTACATGAATAATGCTGAAAACTTGTGTTCGCTTAGGTAGATTTAGCAAATAAGTTATATATCGGCTAATTTTTTTTTAATCTACTTGGGGTCGAACTCAAGAACTTGTTATTAATAAGCAGGTGCATATACCAATGAGGTAATTGGACAGCTGAAATTTTTTAAAAAATATTTTATTGTCTTTTGCTTTTTATTTTCTGTACAGGGTCTCACTACTGACTCAATGATCCTCCTGCTTGTACCTCCCAAGTGCTAGGATTACAAGCGCACGCCACCATGCCCAGACTCTGACAACTAAATTTTGAATGCATATAATATGTCAAAAAAATTTCAGAGCCGGGCGTGGTGGCGCACGCCTGTAATCCCAGCACTCGGGAGGCTGAAGCAGGAGGATCGGTGAGAGTTCGAAACCAGCCTGGGCTACAAAACTGAGCTCAAGGCCAGCCTGAACTGTACAGTGAGACCCTGTCTCAAAAAGACAAAAAAAAACTTCACAATAAAAAAAATTTAAAGGCTAAGCAGCAATTTAACACCTAGGACTGTGAACAAAGCCAGAGGCAATGAGCCCATTAAATTGCTATTTGTTTTGAATCTACACTGACCTGACCGAACAAATAAATTTTTTTAACATTTGCCTGTGAAAGAAGCTATGGTTACCTTTTAGTGCAGTTATACAACAAACGCAGTGTTCTTCTTGTAGGAGTCCCTTTTAGGTCCTCATTTTGATCTGAGAAGTCAGTATTTGTAATTCCAAGTCACGTCATTGGAATCTCACCAAGGTCATTCCAATCTACCACTTCCCATGCAACCTATGGCGAAAGTAAAGGCACCAAACATATTTATAAGTATTGGGGAGTCAAGGGGCTCTAAGTCCAGTCACAGACATGGTTGTCTGGAACTAAGAGAGAGATCCAAGGCCTCAGCCGGCTTTATTCAGTGGAAGAGTGACTTAAGGAAGAATGACTGAGAATTGTGGGAGGTAGTTAATTCTATGAGCTGAGCTAGGTGGAGGTCCTGCATTTACATCTGCCACCTGCAGAGGATATGCAGAGAGAGTAATCTGCATAAGGCTATTTAGATAGTATCTAATGTTTTGGGTAGTCTGGTGCTTCAGCTTTGATGTAGTCTTTCAAGTCCCAGGAAGTCATAGCCTCTGTCTCCAGGCTCCTTCCCAGCTGGCAGTGGGGAGCATCAGTTCTTTGGACCTGTCGGGTCCCAGCTCACATTAAGGAGCAGCAGGTATAGGTTACCAGGGAAACACACATACCACCTTCAACGACTATCATCAACACCTCAGGTAGACCAATATACATTGCTTAAGGGCAAATGAAAGTATAAACAACTGGGCGTGGTGGCTCACGCTTGTAATCCCAGCACTTGGGAGGCTGAGGCAGGAGGATCATTGTGAGTTCGAGACCAGCCTGGGCTACAAAAGTGAGCTCAAAACCAGCCTGAACTGCACAGTGAGACCCTGCCTCAAAAAAAAAAAAGAAAGTATAAACAAAAGTCCTAGCCAGTTCTTACATATCAATACAATGAAATAGGGCCAGACTCAGCCAAAATAGAGACAGTTGCTCTTCCTTCAAGGAGAAGGGGTTAGGCAGTCCTCCACACTTCTGTAAAATACATTTCTCCACCTTAAATTCTGACCAGGACACAGGACTCACAACAGTCTTCCTTCTAAAATAGCAAGATCGGATATATAAAATAAAAACGTGCCAAACAGCTTCTTGAAAAGACATTCAGAACAGTAGCAGGTGTGAAAACATTTTTCAAAAGCTTACGTGACAAAAGAAACTAGAGTAGGAATCACAGGTTCGGACATACAAATTAATTGTCTATGCACTGAAACTTTTAAAGGAAAGGTCAGATAATTAGAAAATAACACATAAAGGAGTGAAAGAAAAATTAACATGTAAAGTACGGAACTGTATTCCATCCAGTTTGGCAAAATGTGCTAAGGGGCAACTATAGCAGCAATGCCAATCTTACATCTTCACGTGCCCATCCTGGACACTAATTCCAAAATATGCAGTATGAAAGCACGGTTCCTTAAGGAATATTTGTGGAACAAGGTGAAATCAAATTTAATTTTAAAGGAAAACAATGTCATGAGAAGTCTATACAGAAATGTACTGCATTATAATGTAATACATCCCTGGAAACCTCATGCCCTTCAAGGTCTCAAAGGCCCTATTATTTCCAAGGAGCCACAGTTTACAACTCCATGAAGGGTTACTAACACTGCACATTCCATGGACCACACTTGGTAGAATACGGTGATATTTTTTTTGTCTTTTTGAGACAGGGTCTCATTATACAGTTCAGGCTGGCCTTGAGCTCACTTTGGTAGCCCAGGATGTTCTCGAACTCACACCAATCCTCCTGCCTCATCCTCCCCAGTGCTAGGATTACAGGCGTGCGCCACCATGCCCGGCAGAATACGATGATATTAAACACGTAAGAACATTTTTTAAAGAATTATTTTATTTTATTTTATTTTCTTGTTTCAGAACTTTTGTTTGTTTATTTATTTTTATGACCGGCTCAGATGCCCTGAGGGCAGGGCTGGCGCAGCATGTGGTGCTGGGGATCGAACTGTGGTCCTTGCAGCCACCTAAGCTTTCCTAAGCAGGCGCTTTAGACCACTGAGCCATCCTGCCAGGACCCCATAAGAACATTTTTAAAAGTTCACCCTAGTGTTCAATGACAAGGGTCAAGCAATTTATCGTGGAGGAGGGATGAGAATCATTATCTTATTGTTACATTGAAATTAATTTTTAACAATATTGCCAGTTTAGGAAACATGCAAAAAAAAAACCATTGAATCAACAGTTTTTATTAGTCACGTAATCCTTTTGCTATAGGAAAGAATAACCTGTTTCCCAAAAAAGCTCACAGTGATAATTTAACACAATCTCAGCACAAATTCCTCAGCATGTTATCCTGCTACAGGTCAAACTATGAATAAGACGCATAAGGTCAATAATACACCTTATGCAAACCACTAAGTCCTAATTGTAATTAAAGAAAGAGAACAATAGCTACCCAGGTCTCTGTCCAAGAAATTCAAGCAAGAGAGAATCTCTCCAGATCCAGGTCCTCTTTGGTCGTGGGATGACCTATGTTCCGACAACCATAACTCTTTCCTCATTTTTGAAGACTGAAGAACACAAGCTGTAAACATCAGCAAGGAGGGAATCTAACACTAAACTTTAAAGAGCCAAAAGGACCTACATGCCTCAACGGGTTGCCTGCTACGGCACAACCATGAAGCCAAGAGAGCCAGGGGAACCTTCTTGGACAGAAGGCTGGAAGCCACAGGATGCATCTCTTTATAGCAGAGCTGCCAGGATCATGAACGCTCTAGGTGCCCACGATGATAACAAGCACTACACAGAGCAATAATCAAGGCTCACAATCAACTAAACTTAAGCTCAGAAGGTCTTCTCATTGGTCACTAAACTCCCACAGCCAGGCGTAAAGAGACTGTGCCTTCTTTAGCTGACACCTGCTCAAATTTCAGCACCAGCAGTCTCCCCGTTTGAAAGTTCAGCCCACAGACCACGACTGTGGAGAGGGAGGTGAAAGCAACATTTGTGCCAAGGAAATGAACAGAAAGACTCTTCACACTGCTCCATAAAGTAGAGCCATGTGCCCAACCTGAAACATGTTTCACAAAGCACCACTTCAGAATGAAAACGAACTCATAGCTAGGAGGCCACTACTGGAGGGGCTGCCATGGTCCACTTCCTTCATGGTCAGGAACTACAGAAGCTGAGCTGTTCAACTGGCAGTGTAACTATACTGGGCACCAAGAAGAACCTGACTGACAAGAGGCCCATGGCCTCACCTTCCAACCCTGCAATTGGCTAGTTCGAAATGAGAGGCAACTAAATGATCCACTGTTTGTCTGCCTTTATTTTTCATTAAGATTTTTTTTCTTGTTTCAGAACTTTTGTTTATTTATTTATTTTTATGGCTGGCTCAACTTGCCCTGAGGGCAGGGATGGCGCAGCATGTGTTGCTGGGGATCCAACTGTGGTCCCTGCAGCCTCCTGAGCTTTCCTAAGCAGGCGCTTTAGACCACTGAGGGATCCTGCCAGGCCCTGTCTGCCTTTAAATAAGGAATACCACTCATACCTCAGGATCACCCAATTACATCAGCTGCATTCTAGGTCTTCTACAGTGGTCAATTTCTTTGTATCAGAATGTCCGTAGGAGACACACAGCAGAGGATTTTCCTTCTGCCATGGCATTTGTTGTGAGAAAGATTTTTGATTTGGGAAATCTGTTGTACACAGTTTACCTAGACAAGGTCAGTTCAGTCCTATTCCAGGAAGATCGGTGGGATTACTCTTGCAGCCTGGATCCTACAGAGGACACAAGGAGAAAAATTAAGAGTTCAGATGAAGGAGAATTCTGTACTGGCTAGAATGAGATGGCATCTTGCTATGCATGATGTGATACATTCAAAGCATGCAGGACAAATATAGGAAAGCAAGGTTGGGTGACCATCAGTTTCCCAATGCCAGCGTCTTTCAACCCTTTTAGCTCATACCAGTTCCATTTCTCACCCTGAGTTTTCACAGTCCACTGAATTTGAGACACAAAGAGCCTCATATTTTTGCAAACAGAAATTTCACCCCCGCAATATCAAATACATTGCAATGACATACCATCTGTAATTTTATAAGACACTACACATAGACACATGGCCATTTTGTGCAGTGCTAACCAAATAGCTGTAAGAATGCAACTCTATTCACTGAGCATGGAACCAAACTGGAGGTGAAACCAGTTTATGTCCAAAAATAATTTCTCCCCAAGAAGCTATAGAAGGCACAGAAGGATGTTTAAAAGGTCTCTTCCACTCCGGCTTGAAGGTCAGGGACAAGATGGTGCCACCAGTACAGGTCTCTCCTCTCATCAAGTTCTGCCGCTACACCGCCCTGGTTGTTGGCATCTCCTATGAAGCCAAGTGCTAGAGTTACCTGAAGCCTTGGGCAGAAGAAAGAAGAGGGTAGCTACGGAGGAGAAGAAGAGGCAGGATGAGTTGAAACAGATCGAGAGGCAACTGGCTGAAGCCCAGGATAACAGCATACTGCAGTGAGAGGTTGCGGCAGTTTGCATTGCTCCAGCTCCAGGGCAAGAATAAAGCTTTTCAGCTATTTAAAAAAACAGATCTCTGGGCCCAGCAGGATGGCTCAGTGGTCTGAAGTGCCTGCTTAGGAAAGCTTAGGCGGCTTCAGGGACCGCTGTTCGATCCCCGGCACCACATGCTGCACCAGCCCTGCCCTCAGGGCAGGCTGAGCTGGCTATAAAAATAAATAAATAAACAAACAGAATTTCTGAAACAAGAAAAAAAAAAGATCTCTTGCAGTGTAATGGTTAGCTAGATGTCAGACATCGGGGAACATTACTCTCTTGATGGTAAACAAGCCAGGGCTTAATGATCATAGACTGTTGGAGGACTTTGGGCTACAAACCATACTTCTAAGACTTAAAAAATCCCTAGCCATGGATGGCACTGATTTCAGCAAGAGCTGTGAGGACTACTTGCCTGCACATACTGGATGCTTCCTTTCTGCCTCGCCTTGTACCTGTCAGCCAGCTAATCTTTGTACTTAAAAGGGAGGACCCTGATGAAGGCAGAAAGGAATGGCTCACCTGGGCTACACTGCCCATTCAGTGAAGAATGCCCAATCAGTCACCAGGAGGCACTGCCTAAGGCCCTCAGTGCCTTCCTCCTCCTGGAAGTAATTTTACCTTATTGCAACATGTAGATGAACTCTTCCTCACTGGTCAGACGTGCAAGAACTGCTATCAGAGAACTTTCAAACTTCTTCATTCACTTTGCAAGGCTTCATATACCTTGTATAAGAAGAAAGCACAAAGCTGTCAACAGAAAGTGAAATAGTTAGGATTCATAGGTGCAAAAGGAAAACAGCAAATCTGCTTAAACACAAATACGCTGTCTGTGCCCTCCCTTTCCAACCAACCGACACCAAGTAATAAACTTTTAGGAGCAGTGGAATCTGTAACACTCGAATCCCAAATGTCTCCCTTTTGGCTAAATGCCTACATAAAGCCACTAATGAGGAGGGGAGGAGACCTAGCACTGGGTAAGATACTGGAAAAAGATACTGGAGCAAAGCAGTAGGCTCTAATGCAGGCTCCTGCCTTAAGACTGCCAGATTTAACTGAGCCTTTCTTCTTGGATGTTCAAGAACAGAAAGAAAATGGTCACAGGGGTCCTAACACAAGGCATGCATCGAGTGGCGGCATACTCGTCAAAACAGCTAAGATTCCAGAGCCCAGTGATTGTCTCCTTATTTGTTGGCCATTGCTTCTTCTACCCTGCTGACGCAAGGGGCTCAAAGTCTGACTTTGGGACAAGTGCCCCCTGGGGTAGCACCCTTAAGTACAATCTGAAGGGACCACGGTCAACACCACTCTTGGTCACAACCTAGGAAACTCTATATAAGGGGCTTTGTGTGACAGTATCAGCATAACTCCACAGATAGTTTACAACTGAACCTAATTTCCTGCTGCCAGTAGATGGAGGAGCAGCTCACTATGACAGTGTGGGAACAATGCATCACTTGTTATTAGTCATGAGGAATTCCGCTTACCGTATCCAGGAGATATACACATAAATTACCTCACGGAGCGAAGGAGTTATGTGCTGGAAGGATCCAAACAGCAAGATATGCAATGGTGACTTCTTTACTCGGTTTGACAGGCCGAGTCTCCTGTCCCAGAACCTCAGGCAAGAACACAGGGTATTAGCCTTGCTAAGGGCCACTTGCTGACTCAGGACAAAACGGCTGACATCTGTACTCATATCAAAGTTTCATGTGCTACCCTACATTGACAGGAATATACATATATACATGCGTGCATATACATAGACCTATAAAGAGAGAGAGAGAGACAGAAAGACAGAGAGGTGGTGGGAGAGACAGAGGACAGAGTGAGACAACAGGGTGACAGAGAGACAGAAAGAGAAGACTCTTGATGATTCAGCGTAAACTAATAAACTAGATAAAACAGATTTCAAAATGTTGAAATGCTTTGTGAACCCCAAGGGAATTGGCCATTAGTCAAATTATGGGGAAGCATAGGACTCAAATACTACAAGTCAGAGGAAGCTAAGAGGAACAGAAGATAAAGTGGCCTGTGTGTCAGCTCAAGATTTGGTGGCACTAGCTAGGCACCTCATATTGGAGTGGCTTCAGTGCAAAACTCCAAATTATTATTTGAATTAAAAGGAGTAGTTTGATCCAGAATCTTATTTTCATGGCAAGCAAGGATGGTGGAAATTTTCAGACAAGGGGACATGAACCCCTAAAATCATGACCCATAGGTTTGTCACATATATAATTCGACGCAGAGACACACATGGCAAGTCTACTCTACCATCATCTGTAGGGCACACTGCTCAAGGTCATTACCCCAATTGTTTCGAACATTGCCTAACCTGAGCCCAAAACAACCCAATGCAGACGCCCATACATCCTTTTAGTATTCAAGAAACAGGTGCTACCCCATGTGAACACGAGCTTGTGGATGTCTCTAAATGGCCTCTTTCAGAGTGGTATCAGCAGATGTTTTTGCTCCTCTGGTCATTTGCAGGATGGAGAGCTGCTTTCCCTTTGTCAACTAAAAATGCAAGAGCTCAGTACCATGTTTGGGTAGAGGAAGCCAGACAAGTCGCCCATCCTCTTACAGGATGGGAAGGGCAGCCATTGCAGAAAGCTTGTGGAAACCTTGACAACTAGCTTGGCCAGGGAGTCAAGGTACTCAGCCCATTCCCGTACAGCACAGAAAGGTCAGCCCTCATTGGAAGTGCCTGGGACTGTACAACTGGCTGTGGTTGATTCTACCATAATTTTCAATTGTACTGCTGCAGGTATGATCTCATATCTGTTTTAATCACTTGTTCTTCCTTGCATGAAAATTTTGGAAAGTGTTGGGGCAATTAAATGACCACAACACTAAACCGAAAGAGGAAGGACAGTGCCAAAAGGAAAGCAGCATCTCACCCTCAATTAATTGGGGCGGCAGGCTCTCAGGACAGACACAAACCGTGACTCTCTGACACAAAGAATATATTCCCAAAGAATCGCCCTTTTACAGAGTGGCCTCAATAGTAGTGATATCGCTACCTACCATGAATAAATCATAACGACTCTCACAAACACCAAAGTAGAAAAGCCTTTTCAGAAAGACAAGATGACAAAAAGAAGGAACACAATGCACTCTCAGACTTAGAGGCCACTCACAACAATTCCACAAGAAAACAAGAGAACAAATTGGAAGTCACACGAAAGAAATCACTGAAACAAAAGCAAGTGAAGTAAGGAAGGCACTGCAGGTAGGAAGAGCAGAAATCGGCTCTCCTCTTTCCTGTACTTGCTGCGTCATCCCTGTCTTGCAGGCTGCTGTCAAAAGACGAAGCATACCTCAAGACATGTGGCGTAGAGCAATACTCACAGGCAGAGGTCTGAACTCAGTTTTAGTAGCTCTCTAGACCAGCATTTGGCTGCTCTGTGAACTGCCTGGGGCATAGACGGACGGCCAAGAAAGTGAGGCATATCTTGGCCTGCTGAGAAGAGAAACAATGGAAGGGGCCATAAAGGTTTTCAAAATCTTCAACTTTCAGACAAAAAAAAACAAAGCGAAAGGAGCCTCATTCCTCTGTCCCTTGAGGGAAGATAGATTGGACAAAGAAAAAACTATCAGGTTTCTCACAAGAGGTAACTGGTAAATGCAGTCTTAGTTCCTAATTAGGAATGAATTCAGATAGTTTGCTGAAAGATTTTGCATGCCACAAACACTTGTACCATGGGAATCGATAGTAAGGCTTTGAGGAACCTGCATGGAGATCCTGAGGAGCCAGGGTTCCACACTGAGCTTCTGTAGTACCCAGCAGGCAGGTAAGGCGGTGGCTTTACACAGGCGGCTAAGTCCTGGTGGAGAGAACACCCAGAGCGAAGCCAGCCCAGCTTGCTAAAACATCCGGGCCTGTTGGAGAAAAAGAAAGATTACACACTTCATGCAGATGACTATCATAAAAAACAAGAGTTCCTCAAAGCTCTTCAAAAGAAGGCTCTTGAAAAAAAAATCAGATAAATCCTACTATAAAGTGACTGGGGTTAAGCTCCAGGATGGAGTTCATGTTATTACGGACCATAAGGAAGAAGTAATTTCAGAACAGGTAAAGCTAATGGGAACTCAGGATGTCAAATGTCTAGAAATGGAAAGGGTTGCAGAAGCTAAGAAAAGTGAAAGACTAACGTCAGAGCTCCATCCGCTGGATATCTAGGGAACGCTGAAGAATAAACGCAGGGCTTTATTCGTTTCTTTTTGTTTTGTTGTTTTTTAAAAACAACAAGAAGTAGACCAGTTTGATATTGTTCCTCATGTGCACACAGCCCCAGAACTAATTGCCAGAGTCTTTACCAGACCCAAGATAGACACCTTACAGAAGGAAAAAGCACAAGGAGTTACCCTTCAGACTTGACTTAAGCAGGTAGCTAAAGAAAGACAAAAACGGCCTGCCAAATAGCTCAGTGGATTAAAGCCCTGGCAACCAGCTTCAGAGGCTGGGGCTGGATCCCCAGGCCTGCCCTGCAGTCCCGCCCCTGGGGCACCCTGAGATGGCAATTGAGGCTGGGTGTGGTGGAGCACACCGATAATCTCAGCCCTTCACAGGAGAATCGCTACGAGGCTCATCTACATAGTAAGACCCTGAACACCCTGCAGACCCTTCCCTAAATACAGAAAAAGAGAAAGACAAGCAATATAACTGCCTGGCAGAGCAGATTGAACGAGAAAAGAAATTATTTCTCATTGCACAGAAAATTAAAATATGCAAAGATCTTACGGATAAAACTCAGAAGGTGGAGGTGACACATGAAACAGTGAATGCCCCAGTCATTTACAATTTTCAGTCATCAGAAGTGCTGAAGTGTTATAGATAAGGCTTATCATGTGCATCAAAAATAATTCAATATTTAATAATAACATCAGATTCCATTAGTTAGACAAGATCAGGAGTATTCAAGATGGGATGGCCATAGACCTATCAGTTGATGCGCCATGGCTTTTCTGTTTAATACTGTGAGTTAATATTGGTAACTTTCTATGAGCAATATTAAAGCCCTTTGCCCATGTCATTGTGTTTGGCTTATCAAGTCAGTTTTATTTTTATACTGTATTTATATATTTTCCACTATGTAAGTTACATATCATTGCAACAAAGTAGAAAATAGATGAATACATTTCTAATTTTCATACTTATTCAAGAAGAAGAAACAATTATTGGGTACTGGGAAGTAAAACTATTGAGGTGAACAATTGTGAACATTCCCTTTTACTTCATTTTATAAAGTTGTGCATTAGCTTTTGTTTGTAAATCCAATTTTAATAAACAATTTTATACCCCAATTTGTAATTAAAAAACACTTATACTACGGTTATAGGGTGAACTCCCTCTCTCCTGTGCTCTCCCTTGGGTTAACCTAAGAACACAGCTAGTGGGTAGTCAGTGGTCTCCTGGTAGCCAGGCACCTTTAAATTGTATCACAGAAGAAAGAAGGAGGGACATTTTACCATCCATGCAGTTACAACGAAGTATTTTATACAAGGTTTACAAAAAGAGAAGGAAAAAACTAAGAAGGGTATAAGCCTAATGTACATAGCTTTCACATGAGATTCGGTATGATAAGATTTGTCCTGCTAAACAAACAGGAATTGTGAGTTCGAGACCAGCCTGGGCTACAAAAGTGAGCTCAAGGCCAGCCTGAACTGCATAGCGAGACTCTGTCTCAAAAAGACAAAAAAACAGAAGCAAAAAAACAGGAATAATGACCAAAGTGAAAAGCATATGCATGGCAAGGAAGGTGTAATGCAAGACCTTTACTAAAAATATAGCTGCTGGGGCCTGGCAGGATGGCTCAGTGGTCTAAAGTGCCTGCTTAGGAAAGCTTAGGTGGCTGTAGGGACTGCTGTTCGATCCCCGGCACCAGCTGCACCAGCCCTGCCCTCAGGGCAGGCTGAGCCGGCCATAAAAATAAACCAAAGTTCTGAAACAAGAAAAAATAAAATAAAATGAAATATTATATATATATATATTATATATTATATGTATATATTATATATATATAATATATATATGTATATATATATATGTATATATATATATATATATATATATATATATATATGTATCTATATATGTATCTGCTGAAGCTGGGTGTAGTGGGGCGGGGCATGCCTGTAATGCAAACACTCAGGAGGCTGAGGCAGCAATCTCTCCATGAGTATGAGAACAGGCTTGGCTACAAGGGACATCACAGCCAGACTGAACAGCATAGAAAAGCCCTGAGAAAATGAGAAAAGACACAAATTTGTCCAGTGGGCAATCAGATTGTTACCTGATCAAGGACTCAATTCAGGGAATCATGAAATGGGCCTGAGCAGAAGACCTTTAGTGATTTATGCCTCTACAGGCTAGAGATGGGAAGACATGGCTCTAAAAGCTCCCGAGTAGAAAGCATATTGAAGAAAAACTTTAAAGCTCAAATTTGTAAGGACTGCTATGCTGCAGCAGAAATTCTCATTCGTCTACATTGGAAGGTTTCACGTTAGGTGTCTAAGAAAAAAGCACGAGTCTGTCTCTCTATAAAAGTGCAACTACTTAACTTTCAGAGGATACGAAGGGCAATTGACTAGGGCTTGAACTGAAGTAGGCTGTTTGTGCCCTCCCACTGCCACATAAGAGGTTTAACAGAGCTGAAGGATTTTATGACAATTAGATTTACGATTTCTCCCATGGGCCTAGACCCTTGAGTGAAGCCAAGAAATTCAATGTAAATATTATAAAATGAGAAAATAGCAGGTATTTTATTTTATATTTTATTTTATTTTATTTTATTTTATTTTATTTTATTTTATTTTATTTTATTTTATTTTTGGCTTTTTGAGACAGGGTCTCGCTATGCGGTTCAGGTTGGCCTTGAGCTCACTTTTGTAGCCAAGACTGGTCTCGAACTCACACGATCCTCCTGCCTCAGCCTCCCGAGTGCTGGGATTACAGGCGTGCGCCACCATGCCCGGCTAAAATAGCAGGTATTTTAAAAACAAATAATACCACAAGTTCTTTAACATGAAGTAACTCCCTTGGTTTTGTTTGCAGTCAAACAAAACTGTGGGGGGGCCTGGCAGGATGGCTCAGTGCTCTAAAGTGCCTGCTTAGGAAAGCTTGGGCGACTGCACGGACTGCAGTTTGATCCCTAGCACCACATGCTGTGCCAACCCTGCCCTTAGGGCAGGCTGAGCCGGCCATAAAAATAAATAAACAAACAAACAAAAGTTCTGAAACAAGAAAAAAATAAAATAAAATAATTCTTTAAAAAAAAAAAACTGTGGGGAATGTTAAAGGAAAGGAGACTACGTTCTGGTTGGACCTGGGGGAGTGCAGAGGCTTTGCTTCTGCTCTGGGTCTCTTCTCCCCACAGCCAGTGTTCAGCTGAGCCTTTGGGACCTTCTACTTCTGCCCCTTTACACTGAAGAAAAGATTGCTGACTGCCTGTATCATTTACTAGAGCATTGCAGAACTTGTCCAAAGAAAGGTTTATTTTATAGAGAGGCAATATCATGTATTATCTTACTTTATTTAAAAAGGACATGCAGTTAGTTCTTGGCTGATATACCAAAGTCCTCCTTAACCGGAAATAGTTTCCTCAGACTTGAAGCGCATATTTCTAAAATATCCATGGCTTCAGTAAACTGGAAAATCGCATGATCATATTTATTTTATTCATCGTATATATTCACATATGTCTATGCAAGTGTACCCTATAAATTTTAGCTAAAGAACACAAATAGGTAAAAATCCAAAGACCAACAGATCCTTTTCTTACGCCATAAAGTCCCCACTGTTGATGCTATGTCAATGTCTGTTTGGGCAGAGACATTTAGTATGAAGGAAAAAAGCGTAAAAAACACAAAACCCAGGCAGACCAGATAGCTCAGTGGACTGAAGTGCCTGCTTAGGCAGAGTGCAAGGGCCGGGGTTCGATCCCCTGCACACCGTGCTGGAGGCCTCCCCACGTGGCACACTGAGACAGCGATTGAGACTGGAAATGGTGGTATAACCTGAAATCCTGGCATTTGGGAGGCTGAAAAGAGGAGAATTGCTGCAAGTCCCATCTACATAGTGAGACACTGCAGACCCTGTTCTAAATACAAAACAAAACAAAACAAAAACCCCTGGATGACTCATACAACTAAGATGTATTCAAAGATTCTAATATTTTAAAAGTGTAAAGTGCAGTAGCAAAAAAAAAAAAAAAAAATCTTACACCTTACAGGACAACTCCTGCTTCAACAGGACTGTTGTAGCAAACACGAATAAAGACAACTGCGGCCAGAGCACAGGGTGGGACAGTACACAGAAGACCCGAGAAGGAAGAGGAAATGAAACGGAAGAGGACGCCATGAACCCAAGGCTGCAGCTTTCCAACCCAGGATTCAATTATATGCAGTAGCATCCAAGAGGACTACCTGTGAGAAAAATTCAAGCCAAACGTGGTAAAACTTATCATAGTAGCAGTACAGCTATGGAAGCAAACTTGTGACATGTATAGGAACATAGGTAAGCATGGTGCATTCTGTAGGAATGCCTTTCAGGGACGTCAGGGAACCACCCAAAAAGGACAAATGTAAAAGGGCCCAAGAGTCTGAGAAAGTACGAGAGCTGAGTGGGTTACAGCAAGTCATTTCTGGAAGAAATACTAGGGACCCTGCAACAGGCAACACCCCTTACCTAGAAGCCTTCATCACATACATGGGCCTGAAGTACAGCATACACTGGAAGCAAGTGCAGCCAGATCCACAAGGTTCTGCTTGCCGAGAGAAAACCACTGGAGCACATACCAAGGACTCTAGTCAAACCAAGATCATGAGAAAAAATGTTAGGAAAGCATAGCCTGAAGGGAGGAAATAAGTAGATTCTTAGCATCTCCACCCACAGATAAATACTTATGTAAAAAATGCTGTTGAAGAAGTGCAGAGCTTCCTAATATCCTTCATTATAATAAATTTCTGGGGTGAAAACTTTAGGTCTTTGTTTCTGCAAGTGCAATTCTGTTTCTCCTTTCTCAGGCTCAGTGGATGTGTGTGACCCAGGAAGCCTCAGGCCCTCAGTGCTGAACCCCCAGGACCTGTGCGTACCAGTGCAGCATGGGCCGCCCAACACAAGGCACTGACCAACAGTGAGTTCAACACTCTTTGGACACAAGGGAACCAGGGCTGCAGGCAAAAGTCACAAATGCATTAGGTCAGGCACAGGAAAAATCATTGCTATACCCTGCATGTCTATGGCCTTTCCTCATGGGGCCAAGGGGGGTGAGACACACAGCCCTGGAACAGAATGCTCTTACTCACCTGTGTTCTGCTACAGAGGTTCCACAGAGTCCAACCACCTTCAACTCACCATAAAATGTGGGGAGACTGATACCTTCCCATTAGTGTGCACAGGACACAGCACAAGGGTGCTGCAGGATGCACACATGTGTTTGCACAATGCTCTTCCTGCATGTCGCTTCCCAGAAACAGGAGCTCTACTATTTCCCAACACTACAGTACTCTGTATCCTGGAAAATCCTCTGCTCCAATCATCGTTCTCTATGCAAACAACCCTGACAGCAAGACACTCTAAATTTCTTCCCTGGATCCCAAAAAGAAATGCGTAATTTGAACCCAGAGAGCTTCAGTGCCTGTCATCCCCATTCTTGGATGAAAACCCTGCCAATACAAAGTCAAAGGAACAGGGCCTGTCCAGTTGATCCAACGTGGAATTTCTGAGGCTACTTTAAAGTGGTGCGGGACCCGGCAGGATGGCTCACTGGTCTAAAGTGCCTGCTTAGGAAAGCTTAGGCTGCTGCAGGGACCTGGGTTCAATCCCCAGCAGCACACGCTGCACCAGCCCTGCCATCAGGGCAGGCTGAGCCGGCCATAAAAATAAATAAATGAACAAACAAAAGTTCGGAAACAAGAAAAACAATTTAAAAAAAAAAGAAAGAACCCTTGGTCCTGGCAGGATGGCTCAGTGGTCTAAAGCGCCTGCAGGCGGCTGCAGGGATTGCAGTTCAATCCCAGCACCACATGCTGTGCCAGCCCTGCCCTCAGGGCAGGCTGGGCTGGCCATAAAGATAAATAAGCAAACAAACAACAGTTCTGAAACAAGAAAAAATAAATTAAAAAAAAATGGTGAGCAAATTTTTGTTTGTCCATTCAAATGATGAGATTTTACCACCTGAATTTCTGTGCCTCTCACCACTCTCAAATGAAGTAAATTTACGTGGGGCAAAGAATGAGCAGAAACAATGCTGCTACTGCCAGGTAACAGGCCCTCTGAGGACTATTCTGGGGACACATGTGAGCCCTTCCTGATGGCTGCTGGGTGCTGAGCCATATCAAGTTCATGGAAAGAGCAGTTGGACAGCGCTGGACAGGTCTCAGAGAACAAACCCAGGATCCTGGCTCATTCTGACTTTCCAGCTGGATTTATGTGCTGGCTTCCTAGGAGATGTCTGGGGAACCAATGAGGAATCTTCATTACCTAGAAAAACACGTTACACAGGAAGGATTATTATAGGCATACCCTATGAGTGCCTTAGGGATGGAAATGCGGTGGGAAGAGAAGGAGCTCCAGGAAGGACAGAACACACTTTCCAATTTCTGGCAATCTGGACCTGAGACACTCGAGCCTGGAACTCCTGCTGTGTGCATCTTGACTTTAACTGCACATGACACTCATGACACCTAAGATACAAGCTGTGATCCCATGATGGACTTAGGGAAGAGAGCTTAATATGTTAAGAATCAGAAGAGCGGCATGACACTTAAACTCGCATGTGGGAGATGGAACCATTTCCAGAGGAGACGACTGGCACAATGCATGGCACAATGAAGCATGGAAGGGTTCCTGACCTGTGGGCCATGGCATCGGTGGCCTATGTGTGCAAGGCTCCTGACAAGATGTCCTCACCCTTGGGTACAAACTGAATTGCCTATCTCCACAGGAGAAAAATCTGAGCAGCGCTTGCAGGGTCCTTGTATTGCTGGAGATCATTTGCACAGGCCAGTAAGACTGAGAAAAATAACCTAAAGTGTCATATTAACTGCTAAAAAGTTCAACAGTGTGTGTTACTTTCATTCAAATTACACTTTATGTAATTTACTAGGGAACATATGCAAAGCAATTATGACAATATCATTAAGTAACTTGAATTTTAGCATTTAATTCCAGTATGGAATGGCAGTCTATAAAAGGACCAGCCTGACATGTGACCTCTACTTCCAGGCACACACTGTGAAAAAAACAACAAATACCAGGTTAACACATAATTTGCATGAATGACACCAATAGGTTTTCTTCCCTTACTTAGATTTCTCAAGTACGATATACATAGGATAAAAATTTCTTTTCTGCTAGTGATCATAATCCAGACCTTGGGCTTGCTAGGCAGGTGCTTATGCCACTGAGATAATTCCCCAGCTTAATTTGAACACATAATTTCTTTCTTTTCTTTTTGATGGCCGGCTCAGCCTCTCCTGGGGGGGTGTGGGCCTGGTGCAGCATGTGGTACCAAGGATCGAACCGTGGTTCCTGCGGTTGCCTAAGCCTGCCTGAACAGGTGCTTTAGACCACTGAGCCATCTCACTGGGCCTAACACATATTAAATAATTTCGTGAAAAACAGATTTGAAAAATTAGGTAGCAAATTGAGACACAAAACTGTGAATAAAGCAATAAGAAATAATCCCATTAAACCAGTATTTGTTTTGGGAATACACAGTTCCAAACAAAAATCTCTTATAACTTTTACCTGTGAAAGAGGCTATGGCCACTTTTCAGTTCAGTAATGTAACAAACACAATTCTTCTGAAAAGTAAGTTTCTACAGCTCAATTGCTGACTTAGATCCTCTCCATGCCACGTCATCACTCAATGTGCTAGCACTCAGTTCAACTAGGTATGCATGGCCACCACACAAGTCATTCCTTTCCCAGTGGTACTTCATCTCCTCTCATCCCTCGTCTGGGGAAACTGATGGGCTCTCTCTGTATCACGTGATACGACTCAGGTACGGTTATACAGGTGTTCAGGTGCACTGCTTCTATCCATGTCACAGCTTTGATCTCCACAATCTTTATATCTAAGGGGGCTATTGCTTGCTCCTCAATTGAAGATACTGTCTCCTTTGCTCAGTCTACTCCAAGGCAAAATGTGCTGCTGGATCATGTACACAGGACAACCATTCAGTCAGAGTTCTGAAGCAGACAATGCTAAGGCGAAGTCTCCAAGACACCTGCTGTCTACGTTGGGCCAGTTTCTGCCACATGATTATGCTGTGTAGCCTCAGATGTTGCCAGGGGCAATCTGCCTCCTGAGGCCTTTCTTTTTTTTTTTTTTTTGTCTTTTTGAGGCCTTTCTGTCCTGATTCGGATCTTAAATGTCCTCCAAGAAGCTATGCTAGTGTATTCATCACCACGGCGTTGCCTATTGAGACATGGTGGAAAATTTAAGCCCTTGGAGTTACATAGGCTGCAGGCTTCATGAAGATAATATGTTCAAGTAATTTCGTGCCAAACCGCAATGAAGGATACTCTAGCTAGGACTTGGAGACGCATATCTTTGAGTAAAGCAATAGGGAAAAATGAAAATAAAACAGATGTCCTGAATCTACACTGAACTTAAAAATCTTTTTAAGTATTTAGGTCTAAAAGAGGCTGGGGCCAAGTTTAAATGTAATAACACATCACCCCCAATTCATCTGTAAAATAAATCCCCACAACTGAACTTCTGACAAGCACAGATGGCTCAAAACAGTCACTGTTGTAATGTATCAAGGCCTTATATATAAAATTCAACAACGTAGCGTTTATTTGCCTTCAAAAGCATTTACAGAACAGTAAGAAGACACTTCTTACTGGGTGCTAAAGCAAACTGCACTAAAAGCAAATGCAGTGAAATATAAATTAGTTTCTCTCTTTAAACTGGAACTTTCAATGGCACCTGTCAATATTTGGAGAGCAAAACGTAACTGAATGCAATAGAAATGAACATGTAGGGCCCAGCAGGATGGCTTAGTGGTCTAAAGCTCCTGCTAAGGAAAGCTTAGGAGGCTGCAGGGACTGCGGTTCGATCCCGGGCACCACATGCTGCACCAGCCCTGCCCTCAGGACAGGTTGAGTCGGCCATAAAAATAAATAAACGAACAAAAGTTCTGAAACAAGAAAAAAAATAAATTAAAAAAAATAAAAATAAAACTCACAACAGAGGGCTGGCAAAATGGTTGAGCGGTCTAAGGCGTCTGTGTAGGAAAGCTGAAGCAACCTCAGGGACCGCGCCTCGATTCCTGAGGACACAAGCTGTGCTACCACCAGCGCCACACTCAGGGCAGGAAAAAAACAAAAAACCTCTCAGAACAGAAACCACAACTTCAGAATGAAAACTTACCACCGGAGGAGCCGCCATCTTATACCTCCTTCCCACACAGGAACTACGGAAGCCCAGCGGCTCATTAGACAACATAAGTGTACTGAACACCAGAGCTTTGCTTCTTTGACACACAGCCTATGGCCCCACCCTTCCACACTGTGATTGGATGGCTAGAAATTGATAGACATCCAAATGGTCCACTCTGTGTGTCTGTAACTCGGAACTCAGCCCACTGCTAATTATTCCAATTTACTTTGTTCTTCTTAAAGCGGTCCATTTTCCCTACGTTAGGACCACACAATTCAAACACACAATGGATACTTTTCCTTGTGCCGTGGCCTCTATTTACAGAAAGATTTCTCGTTTGGAGAAATTTGTCCCAACACTTTACACAGATAAGCTCAATTGTAGCTTGTTCCTGGAAGACTTTGGGAATTACTCCGTGCAACCCTAGGACTAAGATGGGAGAATATCTTTACAGGTAGAGGACACGTTATGCAACTTGAAGAGAGAGATAATGACAGAACTAGAAAGCATATGACTGGCAACATAATTCATGGGGAAGTCCATTATCAAAATTATAGAGGAATTCCAGTACAGCGGGATGCGCAGTGGACAGGAAAAACACTTGATACCCTGCCCAGCTAGGGTGGACAGAGGAATCCAAGTGCCTGACCTAACCCAGTACAGCAAGGGACAGGCAACTGAAAGAGAAGGGCAGCAGAACATGGGCATCTAGCTTGCTCAGAGGAATACAGTTGCCTGTGTCATCTCCCCAGACCTGCTTTCTTTTCTTTTTTCTTTTCATTTTCTCTCGCTTTTTTTCCCCCGGCAACGTAGTATGAACGTAGGACCTTCCGCTTATCAGGCAGGCACTTATTCAACTGAGCTATCTCCCAGGCCCCTGCAGACATCCTTTCCAATGTCTTATCTAACATATTTATGCACTTGCAAATATATATACAATATGGGGGGTTCTGGTGTGATGGCACACACCCGTAATCCTACCTTTGAGGACACTGAAGCTGGAAGATCTTTTAGTTCAAGCCTACCTTCAGCTACAAAGAGAATTCAAATTTACCCTGAGGTGCATATAGAGAAGCCCTATCCCAAAGAGACAAAAAATATTTTAATTTAATGGCCCTCAGGCGGTTCTTCAGGAAATCTCTCCAGGGATATGATCAAATGGAACTGAAGCAAAGTTGTATTAAAGGGCCTTGCATTTCTAAAGGCTGGACTTGGAAAGACAAACCTAAAAGCAACCCAATGAATGCATATTCCAAAACCTTTAAAAGAGGAACAGCATGACCCTACGGAGTAACTTTGGCAAACCACACTCAGAACTCTGCATGAAATAGACGATGTCCACATTTATGTTAGGGACCTCTCCAAGAAGATAGGACAGCGAGGTCCAGCATGCCAGCATGATTTCCTGCATCTTCCAACCTGGCCCATTCCCTAGATGGGAAGGGTACTGTTTCAAACACTACAAGCTCAAATTCGTTTTAGGAACAAGGAAATGTGACTTAGGCATGTCTCAACAAGAGCTATGATGGGAACCCTTACAATGCCACAAGCAAAACTGTGTAAAATTTAAAGGGGTAAGTCACAAAATCTAGAAACACTTGAGCCCCATAGCCTAACATATAAAGTTCTGGGGTGTGGGACCATGAAAATCACCTGGGCAGGCTGGTAATCAGCTTCCTTTAAGCCTGTGCTGCACCAGTTCCTCTGCAGCAATATTCCTTCCTCTACAGGGGCATACAAGGCATTCAAGGATGTGCAAAATGGTTCTTAGAGCATCAACTCTTAGCTACCTGCCTGGCAGCATGGCACGCCCCTGCTTTCCTGTTCTGGCGATGAGGGATTAATGAGTATGAGAGGTGCAAGATGCTCATGTGTAGACCACACCAGTGAGACTACCTGTGTCATGGTACCAAATACCTACACACTGATGGGCTTATTCCAGCAAGTGCTGTCTGGGCTGCTTGCCTGCACTTCACTGATGCTTTCTTCCCATCTCTGCCTGGCACCTGTCAGGCAGCCACTCCTTGCATATCAATAGGAGGAGCGTGTTGCAACCATAAGAAACAGCTCAATGGACTAGGCATCTCCAGGGATGTAAGAACTCACACTTAACATTTGCAAGTCGGCCGTGGTGGCGCATGTCTGTAATCCCAGCACTTGGGAGGTTGAGGCAGGAGGATCAGTGCAAGTTCGAGACCATCCTGGGCTACAAAAGTGAGTGCAAGGCCATCCTGAATTGCATTGAGAGACCCCGTCTCAAGAAGACAAAAAAAAAATTGGAAGTCGCTGCTGCCTAAGGACCTCAAAGATTTCCTCACTCCCCTGAGATACCCGTGCCATATGGTCTCTCTTGAAACAGGTCAGATTTGCAAGGGTTGTTATCGAGGAATTGTAATCCTCCTTCATGTATTTTGGAAAACTTCAAGTGAGGTATCTGAGAAGAACAAACCTGTTAACCAGGAAAATGCTGAGTTTCATGGGGATAAGGAAGCTGGAATCGTGCTTGAAGGTAAAGAGGCTATTTGTGCTGCCCCTGTACCAACCACTGGTGCCAGCTAACAGTTCTTAGAATCAGCATGATTCTGTTGCTTTTTGATCTCCAACCTGTCACAACTCGATAGGCCACTAAATGAAGCCACCAATTGTGTGGAGAAGAGACCCTCCTCCAGGAAGCCCACAAGAAAAAGACATCCCAAGAAATCAAACCAGACTTTCTTCCTGTATGTCCAGGAACAGAAAGCAAATGGATACAGGGGTCTTAACACAAGTCATGGGATGCTGTTATCACCTGGTGGTGCACTTGCGAAAACAGACTGAATCCAAAGGATGTCCTGCACGCTTCAGCACGCTTGCTTCCACTGCCTGCTAATGCAAGACACTGACAAGCTGACTTGGGACCTGAGTGCTCAGTGGAGTTCCACACTAGCTATAACACCAATGGAGAAGAGAAGGCACCACTGTTGGTAAAATACTAGCATGATCCCACATTTGGGGTTTTATACAAAAATTTCAGCATAGTTCTTGAGATGTGAAACAGCTCCGGGAGGTGACTGGCTGCAGATCAGAGCAGGAAGATATGTACAGGACAGTGTGGAGAGCCGATGACTGGGAAATCTCAGTGAACAGCCTCCGGGTCAGAGGATGTTAAATGCAGATGGAAGTGGCTTTCTGCTAGAGGGGCTCTGTCAATCAGGATAAGTGATGGTCACTAGAATTCTGTGGCAGAGGCCTAATCTCTGCCTAATAAAACTACAGACACGAAGACAGAGCTAACAGATTGAACATGGAATCTTTTGCTGACAAAGGATATAAGGATTACATCTGTATGTACTCCAAATGTCCATTTGCTACACTGCTTTTACATAGATATATACAGAAGGCTCCTGCCTGCTGGAGGGAAAGGGATAAAGTACGAATGTCAGATTTTAAAGGGCAGCAGGCAAATAGGCCAGTGAGCCACTATGACTGTTCCACAAAGCGACAGTTACCTGCTAGGGCCCTTGTACCACATAGCTGCTCCCAGACATCCAAAATCACTATCCAAAGAAACTGTGTAGTTTGCTCCAGAACCTGGACCCACAGCAAGGAGGATGGTGGCCCGGTTCTGACAGGAGGCTCAGCACCCCTGAAGCACTGCCCTAGCAGGGTGAAACATAGTTCTGTTTGTCACAAAGTCAGCATTAGAGAGGCCACTAGGACATCATCGCTTGATCACAGGGCTCCCAGCCAGTACCTAATTTACATGTGGACAATATGTAAATGGTGCCCACAACCTCCACACAAAGGCTAATTTGGTCTTTAGGTAATCAAGAAATGGAGACCTCCCCCTATGCACACTTGTGTATAGATGCCGCTTAAAATTCTTTGAGTGGGAAGTTATCAGTCCTTATTGGTGTTTGTGTGAATCACTGCAAGACATGGAGAACTCATCCCCCCTAGAGCAGAAAATGCACAAGAGTCAGAAAGCACTGCTAAGAGGTATCATTCCAAGATTTGCATGGCCTCTGACCAGGCATCCAGACAATGTGCTAGCATGCATAGCTGAGATTTCTCTTAGCATGCCTGGATGTTAAAATAACCATTCCCAACACAGAGCTCAGGAAACATTTATTGAACAGATAGTGCAGGCTATACCTGTGTTAAAAATATTATCAACCAACCTGGAGATGGAGTCAAATTTGGCCTGTGGCTCACCGCTGTATCCACTGCTCTCTAGCGCAGTACCTGGCCATCATGGCTTCATGGCAACGTACAGTCACAGGGAAAATAAGGGTCTTCTCTGAAAAATAGGAAAATTTATCTCAAGGAGAAAGATGCAAGCATTGGCTACAGCCATGGAAGAACTCTATGGCTGGGTACAAACACTGCTCACAAGACTGACAGAAGAGAATCACATATTCAAAATTAAATTTTGTTTGGATAAACAAACAGAATTCTTCTATAGTGGAGCCCTTATGATATGGATTGCACAGTGTACAACTATCTACACCTACTGCAGTCAAACAAGAAGCAAAGACCAATGGACCAGCCAGTGGGACCCAGACCATGTAAACCCACATATCTTTTGCTGACTTGAGGAGAATGCCAAAGAGGACAGCTCTTCCTTATTCACCTCACAGCCTGATCAATCTAAGCATGGCAGCCGGGCGTGGTGGCGCACGCCTGTAATCCCAGCACTCAGGAGGCTGAGGCAGGAGGATTGGTGCGAGTTCGAGACCAGCCTGGGCTACAAAAGTGAGCTCAGGACCAGCCTCAACTGCATAGCGAGACCCTGTCTCAAAAAGACAAAAAAAAAAAAAAGCATGGCCACAGCCTGGGGACCCAGAAGCCCTGCTCCAGTAAACCCACAAGTGACCCCGACTACACCCCTCCAAAACATGGGACTAATCATAGATTTACAACAGGTAAAGCTCTTTACACTTTAGTTTAAATTCAACATCTGCCTAATATGAAGCTAACTAAGTATAGAATAAAAGACAGCATCTCTAATTATGGTAAGTGCATGTGGATATTAAGTGATCTAGAGATCAGAACTTTCAAATTTAAGAGTGTTACTACGAAATATGCCCTAGCTCCAAATGTCTGACACTTTAATTTCTCAGGCGTTTTCCCCAGGATACTCCCATTCTTTCTCACCACCTAGAACTTATCTTCTTCTGGCCAGTAAATCTATTCCAAATACTAGTCCATCACACGCACAGAGCTTATCATCATCTCTGAGCTTTAGTGCTGTGTGATGTCCTTGTGTGCTGGGGCTACAGAATTATGGAACATTGAGCCCAGGCATTCCTGAGCCCCATGGCTTCAGCTGGAAACTCGCTGACTTCCATCACGATGCTTCTACACAAACCTTTACGCTCTGGCTCTTAGGAAAAGGCTCTTCCGTGCAGGATTTGTGATCTCACAGTTAACTTACCAAAGTGTCCACGAATAGGCTAAAGAGGAAGGGAGCAACATCAGCAAAGCCTGCATGGAATCCTGCAACACAACTGACAAAACTTTGCACCCTAGAACACGATGTGGTGATTCAAACAGGGTCCTCCACGCCAAATCTTTGAGTGACAATCTGTGCCCTTGATGGTGAGTAGATGATGTGGGGAGTATGCTGATCTCTGTGCACACCCTCTCTCAGAGACGTCATTATCAAACCTTGTCCACTGACTTTCTCCTGCTGTTCTAAGTATTTCTGATCCTTACTACAAAAAACACTACAAAGATGCCTAATGAATATGCACAAAAAGTATCTAAGACTGGTAGCCAACCAACACACAAAGTCTCAGGAGGAAAGGTTAATTTTAGGTGACATAATAGAGGTTTCAATCCATAGTCAGCTATCTAGAGGGCAGATGTAAATGACAGATGGGAAACCCTGCCTGGAGGATAAGAAGGTGGCAGCGAGCCAACCTTCCCTCTATCCTTCATGTCCCAACTAGACCACGATCATACAGGTTGGTGCCACCCACACACAGGGGCCTTCTCATTATCCATATCCAGAACTACACTTAAACAATGGATGAATGCAGTTAGTGTACACACCTTTTCCAAAATACAAAACTAAATGCCTATTCATACAGCTGAGAAGAAACCCACCACCTTTTAGAAGAGCTAACTATATGCATTCAGCAGCCATTCTGGGGATATCCAGGTACAAGGCATCACAGATGGAGAGAGTGACCTCAAACTCCGGTGAAAACTCGTGTTCCAAGTTGAGCACCGACTGAGACTCTCCTCTCTAGGAAGGCGAGTCTGTTGAGCCTGGCAGCGCTGGTGACATTCTCAATATTGTGTCCCAGCATTGTGACCACTATGAAGTAAAGTGCTCTAGAGAGTCTTCTCACATATATAGTCACAACATAGGACTAATGAAGTGATACAAATTTTTGAAGTTCAGGCAGCTACTACATGCAGGCAGGCCAAGGAGGGGAAAATCAGGCAGTACCATTTTTCAGAGATGAAGAGTATCAGTGGAGCACAGCGGCAGAGGTAAATGGTGTGGGGGCTTTTGAGGAAGGACATGTACACTTGGAAATAAAATGGGAAGCCCCACCCCAGGGATGGGTGGCACCAAACATGACGCTTGTAGTCTGGATACAACAGAGAAAAAAGAAGACATTTTTCAGTTCAGCTCCTCGGGAGGAGCTTGCGTCTTTGTCGTTGCCTTGGAAACTCAATGTATGGCAACCGACGTCCAGCAGACTCTAAAGGCTTCCAGTGCAAATCCTCGGGTTTCCCCAGAGCTGTGCACTGTGCTCCAAGCCGACTTATCCCACCTTTTCTGCCATAGACTGAATTCTCCACCCAGCAACTCAAGGGAGGGAGGTGCACCCTGGCTCATATTAACACAACAGGGTTCTCGAGCTGCAAAGGAGGATGACACAGTGGAGGGGCACAGCAGAGCAGCAGGTGCTCATGTCACCACTGCAGGGAAGGAGAGTGCAGGGAGGACATTGGAAGGATGCCTTGTACTTCCAAGGCTCTCGCTCGGTGGCCCACCTCTTCCCTCAGGCCCTTCTGCTGACACAAAGCCTGTGATAATGCCACTATTAACAAATAGGCCTCTGAGGTCCTTACTATCAGCTCAGGACATCCTGGAGGCCATCTTGGCAAAATTCGCTAAAACTAACACAGCTGTGTACACAACTAGGCCTCTCTGCCAACAGGAGGGCATCAGCACATCATGCACCTGTGGGGAAACCTGGACAGGGCAAATAAAACTGATATACCTGACTCACCTTTTTCTTCATATTCTGAACCAAATTCATGCAGTCTGAAATTTCACCTAGAAACTAAACGAACCCAATATAAATGATCATCTCTGCATTTTTATCACTTGTTCAATGTCCCACATTAAATACTGTTGAAGAGTTCAAAGTCACACACCTGGAGCAAGTGCTACCTGCCCTTTGAAGCACTTGCCTCATTCAGCTCAAAGCAGAAATGTCTATTTTCCACACAACATCCCAGGGAATGTTCCTGATCACAGTTTCTGACAGCAGAGTCTGCTAAGGGCTTAGGAGCGTGCATGCTCTTGCATCCCCTTAACACGCGCTTCCCTCAGACTGGAGATGGCCTCTGTACAGGTCCTGAACACCATTCCTAAAAAAACATAATGAACAAAAGATGAGGATTCTTTCCTCCCAGTCACAATGGGAAGGAGAAAGCCTAACTTCCCAGAGTGCCAGTGAACTAACCAGACTGCCTGACCTCATAGTCTCCATCTTTAGGTTATTCGTCACTTTTTTCACCATACTGGCCCCTCCCTCAGCACTTCACTATTCCTTCCATCTTCTATGACTTATTGGAAGTAAAAATCTCTCCAGGTGGAGGAAAATGTTCACAGGAGAAAGAAAACCAGGGTTGCATGTGGGCTAGAAGCCATGGAGGCCAGAGGAGCCCTGCCCAGTGCTGCATTCCCCCTTCCAAGCCCATGCTGGTTTCTCCACATGCACCCAGGAGTTGAACTTTCACCTCTTCTCTAGTCTGACTAGAGAACACAGGCTGGGGTGGACCTGGGCTCAGTTAGAAACCTGGATGTACACTTCCTTGTGCATGGTGTTGGTCTGGAAAGAGCTTCCACAGCTTCACAAAGAGTCTCAATAGCTAGGGCTGTATGTCTGCCTGCCTCTGTTCATGCGATTCATCCAATAGATTTGAGAGAGAAACAGCATGAAACAGAAGGCCATACACAGCAATTATATGGGAAACTGCTGGAAGCTAAAGGTCAGAGTGAGCAGGGCGGTCAGACGCAGCCTTCCTTGGGATGCCACAGGGATCTCATGCTGACTGAGGTGAACTCTGCCTGTGGAGTCTCCCACCACCATTTCAAGAAAATCCAGCATGCTCAGGCATCCAATCCTTAGAGACCCCTGCAGACTCTGTAGCTCTGCTCTCGGTGGCTGACACTAAAGATGAGCTCTGTGGAACAAGGCCTGGAACTGCTCCTGCTGGGATAACCTGTACAGAGACACTTTCACAGATATACATACACAGGAACAGAGAAAAGGTTTTTGCCCTAATAGAACACATCCAGAGATCCTCAACTATTAGGACAGGGCATGAAGAAGGAGTTCATATCTTGTTATGAAACCAGTATCAGGTGTGAGCTGGCTAGGCCTGACCAGGCATTTGCTCTGGCAGTCATTTTAGTGAGGTAGATTTCTCCACAGTTATTTTCATCATTGCTCACTTTGTAAGCTTCAACTTAGGCAGTGATTTTCAAACTATTTTGACATTCACCACTTCTCGTCACACACAAGTTTAATGTCTAACTTCTCATTGATAAAGGACATTCAAAGGTAGCATGAAATAAGTATGCTTATGACAAGCCAAACATGGTGGCACACACCTGTAATCCCAGCATTTGGGAGGCTGAGGCAGAAGGATCAGTACGAGTTTGAGACCTGCCTGGGCTACAAGAGTGAGCTCAAGGCCAGCCTGAAATGCATAGCGAGACCCTGTCTCAAAATGATAAAAAAGAAGAAATTATGTTTATGAATGGAAAATAGTAACTAGATAACTTACTGACCACAAGCTATTTACAAAGCCCTGTGAGCTGATAATATTTTTGAACTCCTGACGCATTACCTCAAAGGAAAGAAATAAATAATGAGAAGAGACAACAAATGTGGCCCACATCTTCACTGCCCGGGCCTTTCCAGAAAATTTGTTCCACATTTTAATGCAGTGGGCAATGGGAGAGATGCGAGAGAAACAGTATAAAGTAGTTACTTCTCTACTTTGAAATTCAGCATACAGCTCTTTAGAATTACAGTAGCAGAAGGCTCCATGAACATATCTCTTCCTTGAATCCCTCACTGTGAAAGGGAAGAAGTCAGATTTGACCATAAAAACTTCTGTCACTCTAACCATTGCCTGTATGTAGATGCACAAGTGTGAAAAAAATTCAGTGGCAGAGTGATGATATCTGACTCCACTTTAGGATTAAATTGTTCCTTTCCTATCATTTTAACTAAGATGCATGTGATGGATACGAATGGTAGTGTCTACTACATAAGACAGTTTGGACAGAGGGCAAAACGGAAAAGCCTTTGTTACTGCTCTCGTGATTTGGCCAATTCTAGGAAAACAGATCCATGGAGAGAGTTGGGTTTGCTCGTTCCTTCTGAAGTCAATGTTGCAAGGAAGACTTGCTCAGAGCATCCCTGTAAATCTGCTTCTTGTAGCAAACACTGTGCAAGTAGAGAATGAGGAGGAGATTTTAAACATGTTCCCCTGAAGCCCAACTACTCTTTGGACACTGCAGAAACTAACTTAATTAAGACTCCTGTTCGCTTTCACATCAGGGCAATGAGGATACTGAAAGAATACAGATTCAGGCCAGAGAAAGCCCTCGAATAAGCAAAGCTGTTCTCTGCACACCTCCATGAGTTCCAGCTGCAATTTCCTTTTTCTAGTGGAAAATGCACTGTCTGCTCCTTCACTGCCTCATGCCCATTGATGCCCCAGTGGAAATACATGTGTGCTATAGCACCCTCTCTTGGCCAATCACCAGAAAGACACTGATTCTAACAGGTAAGTGTGAGTGTGGTGGGGGGTGAAGTAGCTACTAGGATACTGGGCAACTCTTTCCTAAACACAAGACACAATGGGGCAGTAAGAAAATGTCTCAGGGTTGTAAGACATGAGGAACAGGAAGTGCTTTTAATTCCTTCTACTGACGAACTCCTGAACAGGAAGTGAGACACTGAAGCTTGGACCTTCTGGACTCCATGGTGGAAACCTTCACGGACATGTGCATTCTAGAACACTATGATATCACATGATGCGACTGAACCCAGTCACTTAGTAGACATCAGGAGAAGTTGGACTGGCTCCCCGAGTCCTGTTGTTTTTTCTGGTTGGAGAAGCTTTTAACGGTACTAAAGGGACAGTTTCCTTAAAAAAGAATAACCTAATTCCGACATCCCAGGGTATAAGATTCCTGCCTCTAGCAGCCAACATTACTAATGAAAAAAAAATACTTCAACCCTTAACTATGCAGAAAATAGGTATGAATTAATGATAACAAAATATTATAATATCAGGAAACAGCCTGTATTTAAAAAAAAATACACGATGACTACAATTATTTAACATGGAATTACCAATTTGCTTTTCATTCTCCAAGGACACCTGCTGTACTCTTAAGAAAATTGTAACTAAGCATCAAGAGAACGAGATTTGATTCTGCTTGGACCTGGAGAGGAAGGCAGAGTCTTTCCCTCTGCTCTTGGTCTGCTGTCCTCTGAGGCAGTGTTCAGCTGGACCTTGCAGGACCCTCCACCTCTGCCCGCTGCACACTGATGGAGAGACCAATGAAGCTCATACCATTTATGAAAACTTTCTGAAAGTGTCCAATTAAATGTTCCTATGTACAACATCATATACAATCTTTCTTCATCTGAGGTTAAATCCGAAATGCCACCATGACCCAAATCATGATTTCTCACAACTTAAACCTTCTCTTTTCAAAAGCAGCTTAGCGCAGTGTCACATCACCATTCTTTACAGTTGGACTCATTGCTTGTATTCAGATATGCCTATATGTGCATCTCCTACACATTTTACCAACACAAACACTAAAAAATCAAAAGCCCAAAGTATTCTTTTATTAGGCAATGAAGTGGCATTGTGCATGTCAATATCTGGTTGGATAAAGACAATCAGAGTGAAGCAAAAGACACATACACAAACACAAACCCCAGGATGCTACACACAATGAAGACATGTTCAAACATGCTAACTCTTTTAAATTTAAACAGCAGTAGCACCAATAAAGTAGGAAAGCATCTGGCTTAACAGTGATGCTGGGAAGGAACAAAACAACGAAACTCTGGCCAGAATTCAGGGTAGGAGTGCACACAGAAGGCTCCACAAGGAGAGGAAACAGGCACCTACAGAGGATTCAATGAGCCAGAGGCTGCCACTTTCCACCCCCAGGACTCAGTCACTGAACAGAGGCATCTCACGGGACTGCCTATGTGGAAATCCAAGGCAGAACAGGTAAAACTTAGCAGCACAAATACGGTAGCATAACCAAACTAGAGACATCTACAGGAATACATTTCATGAGTGTGCATTCCCCGTAAGAATGCTGTTAGGCACATCAGGGAAACCTCCTCGAGGGTCTAAGAGGCTGAGAAAGAAGCGGAAGACCTCCGTGGTTTGCAGGAATGGCATTCTGTATGATGTCCTAGAGACACTGTGACAGACATGTGTTATGTGGAAGTCTTCCTGTATGAGCTGAAGTACAGTGTACACTGAAAGTATGTGAATCCAGACCCTGTGGGTTCTCTTCATCCAAAGAAAGCACTGAAGTACATACAAATGGCTGTAGTAAGAGCAAAAATTTAAAAAATAAAGTTTCCATAGCACAAGACCAGAAGAAGGCATAAAGTGGGTTTTCAAATTTTCCTCTCACTATTCAATAGTGAAATAGGAAATGCTGAGGAATAGGTGGACAAGCTGTGTAATATATCACATCAAATCAAACCGCTAGAAGCCAAAGTATCAGGCCTGTTGTTTTCAAACTGCAATTGCATCTGCCCAATGTGGGTCTCAGGCTGTGTGTAACCTAGGTAGTCTCAGTCCCACACTGCTGAAGCCCTAGGCCCTGTTCCTAGCATTACACTATGGAGCACCCAACACGAAGCAAACACCAACATCGAGGACCTAGAGGAAGCAGTGCTGCAGTCACTAAGTCACAAAGGCTTAGCTGAGACACGCCGAAAATCACTGCTATCGTCTGCAAGTCTGTGGAGGACAGTGGGGACAAGGACAGCCAGACACCCAGTCGTGAAATAGGAGGTCCCCAACCTCAGCTGCAGTGGCTCCGAAAGATCAAACCACCTTCAGCTCACCATCAAACCCTGGAGATTTACAACTTCCCATCATTCTACAGAGGACTCAGAGCAGAAGTTTGTTGCAGGATACACACACAGGCTTGGACAATGTTCCGCCTGCCTAACCCTCCCAGGAATAGGAGCTCTGAATATTCCTGGCATTAGATTACTCCATGTCCTAGAAACCTTGCTGCTCCCATCATTGCTCTCCGTGCACGGAACCCTTGCAGCAAGACACCCTGAGCAGCAAGACACCCTGAGTTTCTTCTCTGGATCCCAAAAACAAAAGCATAATTTGATCTCAGAGGAGCCTCACTGCCTGCAATCCCCATTCTTAAATAAAAGCACTGCCAGGACAAAGTCAGAGAAGTAGGATCCATACAGGAGATCCAAAATGAGATTTGTGAGGATGCTTCAAAGTTTTGAGAACATTTTTCTTTGTCCATTCAAATGATAAGATTTCACTGCCTGAAGTTCTGTGCCTTTCACTACCCTGAGAAGTGAATTTTCATGGAAAAAGAATGGACACAAAGCCTACTCTTGCTGCCAGGTTAACAGGCCCTCTGCAGACCTCACACTGGAAAAATGAGAGCCATTCCTGATGGCTAGTGGGTGCCTAACCCTGTGAGGTTCCATGGAGAAGACCAAGCTGGACAGCACAGGGTAGGTCTTAGAGCAGGAACCCAGGATCCTGGCTCATTCTGAATTCACAGCAGAGTTTGCACGGTGCTTTCTCAGGAGATGTCCAGGTAACCAGTGAGCCATCTTGTTTCTCTAGAAAAGCAAATACAGATAGGAACAATTATTACTGGCATGCACAAGGATCCTGAGAGGGGTGGATAAACAGTGGGAAGTGAAGGACCTCCACAAACAACAATACCACACTTTCCACGTTCTGGCATTTAGGACCTGAGACAGTGGAGCCTGGAACTCCTGCTATGTGCTGCACACATCTCAAACATGACTGCCTATGGTTCACACATCCCCTATAGTACAAGCTATGCATCCACTAAGGCAGTTAGGGAATTGAGTCTAAAGTGTGACAGACACAACAGCTGTGGGGTACTGAGACTTGCATGTAGGAGACTGAATCATTTTTCTAGAGGAGAGAATTGGCAGAATGCATGGAAGGATGAAGACTGGGAGGGTCTCTGCCCTGTGTGTCATGGCATAGGTGGCCCTGTCTCCAAGGTCCCTGCCAAGATGTCCTTCGCCCTGGGTGCAGACAGCATTGCCCACCTTCATGTGGTCCACAGTTCACAACTCTCCCTCAGGCACAGATAGAGCTGATTCTAATTACCTTTATCCCTAACTCACAGTAGAAAAACCTGTGCAGCACTTCTAGGACCCTCCCATTTCTGGAGTTCATTTGGACAGGCCACCGCACGACACCTTCCTCATACCTGCTAGTATAACAAGATCCAGTGGGTTATGAAAAGAGTGTATATCCGATGGCGAATTGTTAGGATTGCATTTCTACAAGCAGGCATTGCAAACAATCAAGTCAAACACATTAGTTAGGTAAAGTAAGATGTAAATACCAGAAAACGATATTCTCATTTGTAAACATAATATGACTGCTTAATACTTAGAGAAAGCTGATATCCAACAATACAATAAATTCTGAAGTAACATTTGAATGAATATGGATATAGACATACTTAGGTGAATACGAAGGGCAGTCATTGGTCATCTTTTATTCCTATATCCTTCTATTTATAGTTTATTGTACAAGCAGGTAAACAGCCAGAGGAGAAGGCCACGGCTCCCAACTCTTGTCCTGATTTTCCTGGCCCAGACCTCGCCTGTTTATCTTGCTTACACCTAAAATTATACAAGTCAGTTTTAAAAGATGCAACCATGCAAAATTTGATCCAACACAAAACTTGGGGAAATCGTACACAAAAGTCACAATTATGATAAAATAAACCCGTGGGCTGAGGCCATACACCATGGGATCAGCACCTGTGTAGTGTGCCTTACACCTTCAACCTAACTCCACCAAACAAGAGAATAAATTAAAATTAAAAGGAGCCATATTGCCGGGCGTGGCGGCGCATGCCTGTAATCCCAGCACTCGGGAGGCTGAGGCAGATCAGTGCGAGTTCGAGACCAGCCTGGGCTACAAAGGTGAGGTCAAGGCCGGCCTGAACTGCATAACAAGACCCTGTCTCAAAAAGACAAAAAATAAAAAATAAAAAAATAAAAGGAGCCATATGATCTGCAAATATCAAGCCCTTCAAAGTAGAAAAGAGTCATTAGTTCGTTGCTTTTAAATTACACTACACATCATTTTCAAACAAAACTTATGCAAAACAGTTATGACAGAATGTGATTTAACAACCTGAAATTCGGCATGGAATTCCATTGTGGACTGCGAGTGTAGGCAATCCTCAGCAGGACAAGTCATCTCCATTTCTAGGCATACGCTGTCAGAAAACAGCAAGAGGAGGTCAACATATGTTTTTACATGAGAAATACTGAAACATTTTCTTCTCCTTAGGTAGACTGTTGGAATACATTATGCACTGGCTACATTTTCAAGCAACATAATATGTTAAAATAATTCCATGGTAAAGTACGATGAAAGTCTTGGCTAAGAAGCAATGTAAACCCATAACTACAAATCAAGCAAGAGGCAAAACCTATACAACACAATAGATGTTTTGTGTATACAGTGAGCTTAACAAAAATCATTTTAATATTTACATCTGAATGTAAATATTATAGGACCCAAGGGAAGCAATGCTGTAGCCACTAAGTCACAGTGGCATCAGCTCAGGCACAGGGAAAATCACAACTATGCCCTGCATGTCTGTGGACTCTAAGGAGTGGGGTCAAAATGTGTGAGACACCCAGCCCTGAAATAGGATGCTGATGGGCACCTGGGATCTGCTGCAGTGGTTCCAGTGGTTCAGTCCACCTACAGCGCACCATATAATGCTAGATTTTGAACTTCCCACCACTGTGCAGAGGACACACAGTACAATGGTGCTGCGGGGTGCACACACGGGGTATGCACAATGCTCCTCCTGCATGACGCTTCCCAGGAACAGGAGGTGGCTTGATCCTTGACACTAGAAAAGTCTGGGTTAGGGAAGTCTTGGTGCTCCAATCAAGGCCCTGTTGGCAAGACACCCTAAATTTCTCCCCAGGATCCCAACATGAAAACTGTGATCTGAGACATCAGGAGCCTCACTGTCTGTAATCCTCACACTAGAATGAAAGCACTGCCAGTAGAAAGTCAGAGGAACAAGGTCTATCCGAAGGTTCTCAAATGAAATTTCTGTGGATACTTTTATGTGCTGAGGAAACTTTTCTTTGTCCATTCAAATGATGAGACTTAAACACCTGAATTGCGATGCCTCTCACCATTCTGACCACAAATCATGCTACAGCTGCCATGGCACGGGTCTTCCGCAGACCTCAGCATGAACACATGCAGGCTTATCCTGATGACTGCCAGGAGCTGAGCCCTGTGGAACATCATGGGAAGGGTCTAGGCTGGGCAACACAGGACACGTGTCAGAGCATAAGCCCAGGATCCTGGCTCATTCTGACTTCACAGTGGGAACTGAAGAGTAGCTTCCTAGGAGATGTGCAGGTCACCCAAGAGGAAGCTTCTTTGCCTAGAAAAGCAAGCTTACATAGGAAAAAAAGATATTATGGGTGTGCCCTATGAGGCCCACAGGGTTGTAAATGCAATGGCAAGTGAAAGACCTCCCAAATAGACAACAACACACCTTCCAGTTTCTGGCATACAGGACTTGCGACACTGAAGCCTGGCACTGCTACTGTGTGCTGCACATATCTCAAGGATGACTGCACGATTCCCACAAGCACTGCATTCCAAGCTGTGTTCCCACTGTGGTGGTTCAGGGGTGGATTTCAAAATGTGAGAGATACAGGGCTGGGGAGAGAGCTCAGCAGAGAAAGTGCCTGCTTTGGCAAGCGCAGGGACCAGCTTCCCAGTCCTGCATGCCCTACTGGCACCGCCTGAGGGTGTGCTGAGCTTGCGACACAGTCCTGGCATAGTATGGCACAACTGTAATCCCACAGTTGGGGAGGCTGAAAATAGGAGGATCACTATGAGTTCGAGCTTCCTAGAGTCCCTGCACATACATAAAATGAAAAGGTAACTGAGAAACACAACAGCTGTGGGACACCAACATTCGCATGTGTGAGACTTAAATCCTTTCCAGAGAGGAGTACAGGCATGTTGCCTGGCACGATGAAGACTGGGAAGGTTCCTGGCCCATGTGCTGTGGCATTGTTGGCCTGTGTCTCCAAGACTCCTGCCAAGGTGTCCTTCCTTCTGGGTTCAGACAGAACTCTGCACCTCGACAGAATCCACAGGTCCCACATTTTTCTAAGTAACAGAACTGATTCCAATTACCTTCATTTCTTGCTCACAGTAGAAACTCATGAGCAGCACCTCTACATCCCTGCATTTCTGGAGTTCATTTGGACATGTTCTGTTGGACCTTCCCCATACCTGCCAGCACAAAATATTCCACATGTTATCAGAGGACTCTGTGTGTGACAGTGCATTAATAGCAAGTTTCTACAAGCACACATCTCAAATATAGTCAAGTCAAACACATCAGTTACATAAATCGAGTTAAGTCCCAGAAATTGAGATTTTAATTTATAATTTTCATTTTCTTAAATACTTAAGCAAACTCTTAACGAACAACATAAAAACTTATGAATCAACATTACAAATAAGGAAGAGAAGGACATACAGAGACGAATAAAAAAAGAAAGTCTCCCTCTTATTCACCTGTGCTTATAGTCAGTCGGTGTTATACAATCACCGAGGAACTGAGGAGTGGTCATAGCACATGCTAGGATATGTGACAAGAACCATCACAATTCTTGTCTTCATTGGTTAGGCTGATGTCTCAGCTCTTTATTTTGCTTACATGCAAAACTACGGGAATCATTTTTAAAAGATACTACCTTGCAAATTGTAGCCAAACCCCAATTTCAGGAAAAACAGAAAAAACACACAATTCTGATGAACATAAAACTATTGATTGAAGGTGTACATCACTGCAACGGCACAGGAAGAGTATACAGGACACCTTGAACCTGACTCCAAGCAAAAGACAGAGAAAACAAACAGAAAGAGAATGGAGAAATATAAAATGAAGATTTTCTAGAAAATGGAAAAATGTGTGAGTTACTTTCTTTTCAAATTACACTCTACATGATTTACTAGAAAACATGTACAACACAATTATGACAGAAGAGGATTAAGTAACCTGAATTTCAGCACGGAATTTCATTGCGGAATGGTACTCTAAAAGAATGCTCAGCGGGACACGTGACCTCCATTTGCAGGCATACACTGTCAGGAAACAACAAACAGGAGGGCATGCAAGTTTTACATACATAACTAATGCTGAAACTTTTCTTCACTTTTTTAGCGCTATTGAATAAGATACAGAGAGGCTTTTTTTTTTTTTTTTTTTTTTTTTTTTTTTTTTTTTTTTTTTTTTTTTTTTTTTTTTTTTTTTTTTTTTTTTTGCTACTGAGGATGGAACTCAAGAAATTGGTCTTGGCAGACAGGTGCTTAAGTCACTGAGATAATTCCACCACCAATTTCTTAATGTGCATACTGTTAAATAATTTCAAGATAAACAAATCAGAATGGCTAGGCAGCAATTAAAACCCATAAGGGAACAAAGCAATAGACAACAATCGCATTAAATCAGTAGTTGTTTTGGGAGTACACTGACCCAAATGAACATCTATTTTATATTTTATTTACTTATTTATTTTGGTCTTTTTTTGTTGTCTTTTTGAGACAAGGTCTCACTATGCAGTTCAGGCTGGCCTTGAGCTCAATTTTGTAGCCCAGGCTGGTCTTGAACTTGCCCCAATCCTCTTGCCTAGCCTCCCAAGTGCTGGGATTACCACCACACTCAGCTCAAAAATCTCTTTTAAAATTTACCTGTTGAAGAGGCTATGGCCAATTTTCAGTGCAATATTCTTCTGTACAAAACATATCTACACTTAATGCTAACACAGTCACTTGTAAAATATCAAGATGTTACATATAAAATGAAAATGTAAAGCCGGGCGTGGTGGCGCACGCCTGTAATCCCAGCACTTGGGAGGGTGAGGCAGGCGGATTGGTGTGAGTTCGAGACCAGCCTGGGCTACAAAAGTGAGCTCACGGCCATCCTGAAGTGCATAGTGAGACCCTGTCTCAAGAAGATAAAAGAAAAAAAAAGAAAATGCACCAAACAGCTGCTCACAAAGACATCTAGAACAGTAGTGGGTGAGTAAAATCTTTTTTAAAAAACTTATGTGATAAAAGAAGCTAGAGCAAGAATCAAAGGCTCTGAAATACAAATTAAATTTCTCTATGCAGTGAAACTTGCAGAGGCACAAATAGAAAACTGGAGAACAGCACATAATGGAATGCAAGAAAAATTAACATGTGAAGTACTGGAGTGAACCCCATTCAGTTTGGAAAAAATGGGACGAGGAGCAACTGTGGCAGCAATGCCAATGTCACACCTTCAGGCGCCCATCCAGGCCACTAATTTCAAATCGTGCTTGCTGAAAGCACAGCACCTTAAGGAATATTTGTGGAACAAGGCCAAACCAAATTTAATTTCAAAGGAAAACAATGTCGTGAAAAATCTACAGTTATACTGTACAACAGTGTAATAAAGAGATCCCTGGAAACTTCATGCCCTTCAACGTCTCTAAGGCACAAGTTTTTTCCATGGAGCCCCAGTTAAGGACTCCATAAAGGGTTAGTAATACCAGAGATTTCCTGTATCACACTTGATACAATAAAATGATATTAAATATGTAAGCACAATATATAAATGTGCAACACTGGGGCCAGCAATATAGCTCAGTGGTCTAAAGCACCTGCTTAGGCAATCTTAGGCAGGTGTAGTGGACTGCAGTTCCATCTCCGGCACCACAGGCTGTGCCAGCCCCGCCATCAAGGCAGGCTTAGCTGGCAAAAAAAAAAAAAAAGTACACCGTAGTGTTCAGTGACAAGGACCACACAGTTTCTCGAGGGTGGAGACCTGGTTCATCAATATCCTTATTTTTGCATTGAAACTACTTTTTAAAAATATTACTAGCTTCAGGAAATATGCGACAAAACAATTTTTTAAAAAATGTATTTAGTATGCGATCTCCAGGGTCTTGCTCTGCAGATTAGACTCGTAGATTCTCCTGTTTTCAGCCTCCCAAGCTGTGGGAGGCATGACTACTAAGCCTTGTCTCAACTTCCTTCTCTAGTCACCCCAGGGACAGGAATAGGAAGGCATGCGGAGGATCGAACCCTGGCTGCTGCACCCTGCCTAAGCATGCATTTTAGTCCATTGGCCTATCCAGCCAGCACTATGAAGAAACCATTACATCAACAGTTTGTATTATTCACAGTATCCTCTTGTCATAGGAAAGGGAAATCTGTATCCCAAGGAAGCTCACAGCGATAATCTGACACAATCTCAGCACGGATTCCTCAGCATGTTATTCTGCTACTGGTCATGCTACACCAAGACCAAACTGTAAAGAAAAGACAACATTTACCCAGGCTTCTATCCAAGAAACACAAATGAGGAATGTTCTCTCGAGGTCAAACACCACTTTGGTCCTGGGATGATCCCTGCTCAGCCATCTTCACCAATATTTTCCTATTTTTTCAAAGCTGAAAAACACAAGCCCCAAACATCATCAAGGAGGGAATTTGACAGCAGGCTTTCACAAGACAAAATTACCTGGACACCTCAGTACATTGCTTGCTATAGCACAACCCTGAGTCCAACAGAGCAGCGGACCTTGCTGGGCAGAAGGCTGCAAGTCGTGGGACACATCTTCTTACAGTCCCGCTGCTAGGATCATGAACTCTCTAGATAGCCAAGATGATCCCAAGTACAACACAGAGTACCAGTCAAGGTCACAATCAAGTAAACTTAATCTCAGGAGGACCTCTGATTGGTCACCAAGTTCCCACATCTGGGCTCAAGGTCCCTGTGCCATCCTCCGCTGGCACCTGCTCAACCTACAGCACCTAAACGTGTCTCCATTTGGAAATTCAATGCACAGACCATTTTTGCGGGGAGGGAGTGAGAGCAACGCTGTACCAAGGAAATAATTAGAAGGACTCCTCGTGCTGCTACGTGAAGTAGAACCATGTGCACCACTCACATCACAAAGCAACACTTCAGGATGAAAATTAACTCACATTAAGAGATCAATACTGGAGGAGCCGCCATGTTCCGCTCCCTTTAAGGTGAGGAAGTATGGAAGCCCAGCTGCTCAACTGGCAGTGTAACTGTACTGAACACGCAGAAGAATTCCACTGAGAGAGTTGGTGGGCTCACCCTCCAACCTTGTGATTGGCCAGTTCGAAATGATAGGCATGTAAATGATTCACTCTGTGTTGGCCCTTAGATAATCAACTCCATCAATATCCCAGAATCAGCCAATTACATCAACTGCATTCTATTCCTTCTTCAATGGTCTATTTTTTCTGTATCAGTAACTCAGACACAAAACAGAGATTTTTCCTTTTGCCATAACGTTAGTTGTCGGAAAGATTTCTGATTTGGGAAATCCAGTTTACACAGCTTACCCAGTGAAGGTCAATGCATTTCTCTTCCAGGAAGACGTCTGGGATTCCTCTTGAAGTCCGGACCCTAGAAAAGACACAAAGGAAAAAATCAGAGATGGGACGACGGAGAATTCTGTAGTGGCTAGGATGAGATTACATCTTCTTGTCATGGTGTGATACATTGCTAAGCACGCAGGACAAATGTAGGAAAGCAACGTCTAGGGCTCAGCCATTACACAAATGCAGAGGTGTTCAACCCTTTTAGCTCATACCAATCTCTCTACTCACCCTGAATTTTCCCAGTCCACTGTACTTGGAACAAGAAGAGCCTCATATTTTTCCAAGAAGAAATTTCAGCTCACAGCAGTATCAAATAACTACAATGACTTACTATCTTTAACTTTGATAAGACACTATACATAGAAACATGGCCATCTTGTGCAGTGCTAACTACAAAGCTGCCATAATCCAACTCTCTATTCCTGATTCATTAGCTCCCACATCATGATCCAGCACTGCCACATGGGTGAGGAGTGGGATATTCACCAATGAGTGGAACAGAAGAGCACAAAATCCCATTTAGAGAAAAAGAAGTGTTCACATTACTTCTCAAATTGAATGAGTATGGGAGGTGAAGAACACTGTGACAATCTGAATTTGATGGATCTACAATGCAAATCTGTATGAAAACATCATAGGGAAACCCATAAATCTATGCACTCACTGTTTTTCATTTGAAAAGGAAGCGTAGTCCTTATGGTAGGACATATATACTACAGGCTTATGGTCATGTCAAACCCTGAATGTGTGTATGAGAATGTTTTTAAACTGAGTGTTTTCTGGTGACATTCTGACAGATATTGAGAGAACTAAAGTACTGTCGCTGCTTTGTGCAGCATCTCTATAGGGGAGTGTCTGAGTACACAATCATTGTGCGACTGAAGAGACGAAAGGCCATAGCTGAGTGTATGCTTCTAGTCGCCAGGAACACCGGACACAGTGCAACCCACTGCTGATACTGGTTCATCCCCAGGCCTATATAAGGGGACTCAGGCCTGAATCCTCTCCGTGTCAGGACACCACTTAGTATCCTAGCACTCAGTTCACCTAGTTCTCCATCACCTGCTCACAAGGCACTCCCTTTGCTGTGGTACTACATTTCCTCTCCATCCCTCATCTGAGGAAATTGATCTGCTCAGTCTCTGTATCATGCAATATGACTGGGGCTTTGGATGTATATGGGATGAGGCACACCTCTTCTACCAATGTGGCAGCTTTGATCCCCACCAGCTTTATATCCAAGAGGGTTGTTCCTTCATTTTACAAGGAAGATGTTGTCTCCTTGGCTCAGGTAATTCCAAATGAAATGTGGTGCCTGGTCATTCATAGACAGAAAAAAATCATCACATGCATTAGGAGAAGCATAGAGGCTCAAGGAAAAGCCCACATAGACATCTGCTCTATAGTGAGTGTCTGTTTCTAGCACATGATTATGCTATGCATACTGAGACAATGCCTGGGGCAAAAATCCTCTTCAGGCCTTTGTGCCCTGATATGGATTTTAAATGTTTTCCAAGAGGTTATGTTAAGGGATTCCTCAATACTACATGGGATATTCGGATGTGCTGGAAACTTTAGGGCCTGAAACTTGCTAGAAGGACCTGCACATTGGAAGAGGCCCTTGAAGAAATATTGATGCTAAGTCCCTCTCCTGCTTCCCCTCTGCTCTCTTGCTGTCATCACCTTCTCGTCCCGTGACTTAAATGTGTCCCACCTGCTTTGCAGGATGCTGTGCTACCTAAAAAGCACCATGAGGCATAGAGTGTTGGGGATAAGTTTCCCAAGGGGGGACTTGAGGAGAAATAGTGCCTAAGACCCTCGCTGGTGTAAAGTGCAGGCCTACGCACGTGTCCATGATTAAAGTTCGCATGTGGAATGTCAGATTTTAAAAAGTTTAATGTATTGAAAAGATGTTCAGTCACTTCCATTTCCCCAGTGGTGGGGTAAAATGAATAAGGGGATGAAATCTTCTTTGTTTTGAGGGAAGCCACCTTGTTACAGAAAAATAATATCTGGTCACAGATTTCAGCTCACTGGAAAATGTACTTTTGTTCTCAACTGTCACTGATGTGTCACTGCTTTCCTTAAAGCCTTTCTGTTGCAGTGCCCATTCTCACATGGCAATCGAAGGGTTAAGTCGCTCTTTCCTCTGCTCTTCCTTAATTGAAGATTTGAACTCTGATTCAAGGCTACTTAGAAAGGACCCTGGGTACCTAGGCAACTTTTACCATGTAACAAGCTGGGAAGAATCAAAAGAGGACATTCTGAAAACAGACTGGCTGCTGCCATGTCCTTTTAGGAGGTCTGTAGTACATAGGACGGAGAAAATATTAAGAAGGCTGTCAGCGTAAGAGACATGCATTAAATAGGAGAGGATCTGGTATGCTAAGAGTTTTGTCCTGCCAAATGGAAAAGAAGAGAGATAATGAAAAAAAATGAAAGCTTTTGAACGGCAGAACAATACTGTGCAAATATTTTATCATAAATATGTTACTTGTTGGGGCTCTGGTGATTCCTCTTAGAACTCCCTCCAAGGCGATGACCAAAGGGGCCTGAAGCAAATGTGCTTTAGAGTGATTTGTGCTTCTGCTGGCTACAGATGGGGAGAGGAGCCTCTAAAAGAAGCATGTTCAAGTGCCTTGAAAAGCAGCTGGGTGGAGCACTATGCAGGAAGCTTGCCCTCCAGAAGATGAAAACTCTGCATGAAACACACTGGGCCTCCTCTAAGTGGGTTTCTCAGCCAGGAAGCTATGCAGCCCTGTTCTGAGAGGTCCAGTGTGAATATAGGCATCTTTCACACAGCCCATCTCCCCTGATAGGATGGGTTCAGCTCTGAAATCTATAGGTCTACATTAGCTTTGGGCCAAAGGAAATGTGAATTTATGCCTGCTCTGACTGTGACCAATGATGTTGACCCATAGAGCCCCACAAGTAGAACAGTGCAAAAACAACTCAAAGAAGTCATAAAAGCCAGGACTACATGAGTCGCCTAGGTATAACCCGATAACCCAAAGGATAGGCTATATATCAAGTATCCCTGAGCATGGAACCAAATCAGAGGTGAGATCAGTTTTTGTCCACCAATGGTTCCTCCCCAGACGCTATGGCAGGCACAGAAGGACATTTAAAAGGCCTCTTGTAGCATAACGGTTACCTAGATGTCAGACATGGAGGAACATTTCTTTCTTACTGATGCACAAACCAGAGATTAGTGATTATAGGCTGATGGAGGACTTGGGGCTACAAAGCACACTCCTGAGTCTAACAAATCCTTATAAACTTATGACACTGACTCCAGCAGGTGCTGTGGGGACTACTTGTTTGCATGTAGTGGATGCTTTCTCTTTACCTCTGCCTTGCACCAGTCAGCAAGCTCATCTTTGTACTTCAAAGGGAGGACGAGGTGCAAGCAGAAAGGACAAGCTCACCCAGGCTAGGCTGCCCCAGGAAATGAAGAGCCCTACTGCCATTATCCTGGAGGCATTCCCTAAGGCGCTCAGTGCCTTACTCCTCCTGATGGTAATTTTACCTTATTACAACATGTACATAAACTCCTCTTCACAGGAGAGTTTTGCAGGAACTGCTACCAGAGAACTCTCAAACTTCATCAGCTACTTTGCAAGGCTTTGTGTAAGTTGTCTAAGAAAAAAGCACAAATCTGTCAATAAAAAGTGAAATATTTAGGATTCACAGGCACAAAAGGAAAACACCAAATCTGCTTAAACACAAATAGGCTGTCTGTGCCTTCCACTTCCAACCACCCAACACCAAATAGAAAGTTTTACAAACCATGGAATCTGCCACATTTGGATCTTAAGGTCCTCCTTCATGTCTAAACACCTATATAAAATCACTAATGGGGTGGGGAAGAGATCCGCCACTTAGGTAACGAACCAGAAAGATACTGAATCAAACTAATGATGCTCTAACTCAGGTTCCTGCCTTAAGACTGTGGTATTTCACTCAGCCTTTCTTCCTATATTGAGTTTTTTTTTCTTGTTGTATTTTCAGGAACAGAAAGGAAATGGCCCCAGGGATCCTAACACAAGTCATACATCCCCTGGCAGCATACTTACCAAAACAGTCAGATTCCGTAGCCCAGTGATTACCTCTATGTTTTTTCACCATTGCTTCTGCTGCCCTGCTGAGGCAACGCACAAAGGCTGACTGTGCAACAACTGCCAACTTGGGTAGCATCCCCTTAAGTATAATCTGCATGGACCACAGTCAAGAACACTCTTGGTCAAATCCTAGGAAACTCCATGAGGGGCTTTTATATGACAATATCAGCATAACTCCACAGTTCATACCTCAACCGAGCTTTCTTGCTGCCAGTAGGTGCTGTGTGGTTCACTACAGCAGTGTGGAAACAATGCATGACTTGTTGGTCATGAAGAATTTCCCTGACCACCTCCTGGAGATGTGCACATTAGTTACCTCACTGCGTGAAGGAGCTACGTGTTGGAAGGTAGTGAACGGGCAGGATATGCAACGTTGATTTTTTTATTCTGTTTGGGAGGCGCTATCTTCTATTGCACAAACTCAAGCAATAAAACAGGTAAGAGCCTTGACAAGGACCATTTGATGTCTAGGAATGAAAAAGTTGACATCTGTACATATATCAAATGTGCATGTCCTGCACTGCATTGACATGGATATAGATATCTCAATATCTATCTATATGTAGTATTCACATATACATTGTCTTAGTTACTGTTCTCTCATTGCTGGGATAAATACCTGACACCCAAAACGAAGGAAGGAAAGGTTTATTTAGCTCACAATTACTGGAGGTTTCAGTCCATACTCAGTTAGCTACAAGGCAGAGAGGCACATGGCAGAGAGCAGCAGTTCATGGCAGCGGAACAGCAACAATATGGTGACAGAGGCAATTGAACAACCAGGGGAGAAGAGAGCAACAGTGCGAGTATGTCTCTCTGTCTCTCTTCATATCATGTTTGACAAAGAGGCACAGAAGGCTCCTGATGATTCAGGCTAAACGGACAATGTAGATAAAACAGATGTCAAAACATGTAGATGGTCTGTGGACCCCAAGAGAAGTGGCCATTAATCAAAGTACAGGGAAGCAGAAGACTGAAATACTACAAGTCAGAGGAAGGCAAAAGGGAAAAGTGGGCCTGCGAGTCACCTCAAGAGTTGGTGGCCATAGCCAGGCTCCTCATGATGAGGTAGCCTTAATCCCAGAACCCCAAATTATTATGTAAAATAAAAGAAGTAGTTTTGTCCAGAACATGACCTTCAAGTAGAATGACGATGGTGGAAATTTTCTGACAGGGACATGGCACCCATGAAATCATGCATGACCCATAGATTTGTCACACACAACTCCACCCAGGGACACACATGGGAAAGTCTACTGTGCTATCATCTGCAGAGGACCCAGCTGAAGGTCATCACCCCAGCTATTTGAACACTGCCTAACTAGAACCCAAAAAACTAACACAGAGACCCACACATCCTCCTGGTATTCAAGAAGCAGGTGCCACCCTGTGTAAAAACTTGCTTGTGGAGATCTCCGAAGGGTCTCATTTGTAGTATTATCAATGGATGTTCTGGCCCTCTGCACATTTGCACAGTGGGGAACTGCTCTCCCTCTCCGAACTAAAAGTGCACAGGACCTCAACACCTGGCTTTAGTAGAGTAATCCAGATACACTGCCTATCCTCCTACACAATGGGAAGGGTAACCATTGCAGAAAGCTCTTGGAACCCTTGGCAACTAGCTTGGCCAGAGGAATCCTGGTACCTGGCTTATCCCCCTACAACCCAGGAAGTTCAGCTCTCATGTGGAGTGGCAAGAACTCGTTAACTGGCTGTGCTTGATGTTATCATAATTGGTAACTGTACTACTGGAGCTATGATGTCATGTCTATTTTAATTCCTTGGTCTTCTTTGGGTGAAAATACTGAGAAGCACTGGAGCCATAACCTGACCACAGCCCCACACCTAAAGATGAAGGACTGTGCCAAAGAGAAACCCATTCTCAGTTAATTGGGAAGGCAGGATCTCAGGACAGTCACAAGCCAAAAATCTCTGACACATAGAATATATTTTTGAGGAACAGAATTCATAGAATGGCCTTGATAGTAGTGATATAGAAACTTACCATAAACGAATCACAAGGAGAGTCACAGATATCAACATAAGAACGTCTTCGGAAACTGAAGATGACAAAAGGAATACTTTGCAATGTGTTACTTCAAGACCAACCAGCACAACTCCAGGAGACAATAACAGAATTAAAGGGAAGTCACACACAAGAAATCGCTGAAATGATAGCAAGTAAGGAAGGTACTGCAGGTGGGAACAGAAGAAATCACCTCTCCTCTTTCCTGTCCTCATTGTCTAACCCAAGCCTTGCAGGCTGTGGCAGAAAAAGTAATCACATCTTGTGACATGGGGTTGAAGCAACATCCACAGGTGGGGAAAAGAACTCCATGTGAGTAGCTCTAGACCAGCACTTGGCTGCTCTGTGACCTGGCAGGGACACAGGAGCAGAGCCAAGAAAGAGATGCACCTCTGGGCCAAGATTAGAGGAACAATGGAAAGAGCTATCAAGGATCTCAAAATCTTTAGTTTCTTTTTTTTTTCTTGTTTCAGAACCTTTGTTTGTTTATTCACTCATTTTTTTTTATGGCTGGCTCAGCCCGCCCCAAGGGCAGGTCTGGCGCAGCATGTGGTACCAGGGATTTAACCATGGTCCCTGAAGCCACCCAAGCTCCCAAGCAGGCACTTTAGACCACTGAGCCATCCCTCCAGGCCCCAAAATCTTTAGTTTCCTATCAAAGATTATTCAACATCTTGGGTCATTCGATAAATAAAGCAGTCATATTTTATTTTGTTTTGTCACCTTTTTCAATTGTTTGTAACTTTTCTGTTCTTAATTCCTTGCAATTCTTTTCTTTCTTCTTCCAATTTTACACACATATATCTTCTAATGTGAATAATTGGTTAAAAACACTATTACAACAAATGCTGTGAAATTTATCTTATTTTGTTAAGTGAAAATAGTGTTACTTGTAATTTTTGTTTGGATTCTAATTTGTTCTCTATTTAAAAAATAAATTTAAGAAAGAAAAAAAGTGTTCCATTTCTCCACAGACAAAAAATACAATACCAAAAGGGCCCACATCCCTCTTTCCCTTGAAGAAAAATAGATTGGGCAAAGAAAAAAGTGTCAGTTTTCTCATATGAGGTAAGTGGTACATATAACCCTGGTTCCTAATTAGGAATGGATTGAATAGGTTTGTTGTAGGATTGTGCATGCTGCAAAGAGTTGTACTGATTATAGGGTGAACTCCTTCTCCCCGCTGCTCTCCCTTGGTTCAACCTAAGAACACAGATAGTGACTAGTGAGGTCTCCTGGCAGCCAGGCACCTTTAAATTGTAACAATCATAGACGAAGAAAACAGAGGGATATTTTACAGTACACATCGCTGCACCCAAGTGCGTCCAGGTAAGGGGGGGGGCAGGCCTCCAATGCCAGGGCTGGAGAAGCTGAAAACAGGACAATCACTATGAGTCTGAGCTCCCAGCCAGACCCTGTACAAAATATGTAAAATGAAGAAAAAAAAGTGAGAGACAACAGCTGTGCAACAGTAACACTAGCATGCAGGACACTGAATTTTTCTAGAGGAGAATATAGGCACAATGCCTGCTGTCATGAAGACTGGCCACGTTCCTGGCCTGTGGGCCGTGGCACTGGTAGCCTATGTCTGCAATGCTACTAACATGCCCTCCCTCCTGGGTGCAGACAGAATTATGCACCACAATGTGGTCCATGGTTCCAAAATTTTTCTAAGTCACAGATAGATGTGATTCTAACTACCTTGATTTCTTGCTCACAGTAGAAACACCTGCACGGGTCTTCTGTCATCCCTGCATTGCTGGAGTTCATTAGGACATCCACTGCAGGACACCTCCCTCTTACCTGCTAGCACCAAAAAAAAGCTCCATGTGTTATCAGAAGATTCTGCGTCACAGTGCATTGCTAATGCTAAGTTTCTATAAGCAATCATTTCAAATACAGTCATATCAAACACATCAACTAAGTAAAGCAGAACCTAAACACGAGACACTGAAATTCTAATTTATAATTGTAATTTTCTTCTAAAATACTTAGAGGAAACTCTTATCCAGCAACACAAAAACTTATGAATCACATTACAAATAAGAAAGAGACGGACATACAGCGATGAATATAAAGGAGCAGACAGTCTTCACATCTTATTACCACATGCTTGTGTTTAGACTGTCTGATACAATCAGCTGAAGAGCTGAGTAGTGGGAATAGCACATGCTTAGTACATGCTAGAGCGTGAGACGAGAAGCATGTTCCTCACAATTCTTGTCCTCATTGGTTAGGCCGATGCCTAAGCTCTTTATTTTGCTTATGTGTAAAACTACAGGAGTCATTTTTAAAAGATGCCACCATGAAAATTGTAGCCAAAGCCCAATTTCAGGAAAAATACAAGAAATACACAATTCTGATAAATATAAAACAATTAACTCTAGTGTACAACACTGGCAGCACAGGTGTAGCGTACAAGACACCTTGACCTGACCCTAAGCAACAGAAACAGAAAATTAAAAATAAAATAAAATAAAATAAAGAAATATAATTTGGAAACAAGAAAAATAAATAAATAAAATAAAATAAAATAATTCTTTAAAAAGGGGGTGGGCTCCGGTGGGATGGCTCAGTGGTCTAAAGCACCTGCTTGGGAAAGCTTGGGCAGCTTCAGCAATCGCGGTTCGATCCCCAGCACCACATGCTGCACCAGCCCTCGGAGCGGGCTGAACCGGCCATAAAAATGAGTGAAAAAAACAAAGGTTCTGAAATAAGAAATAAAATAAAATAAAATAAAAATTTCTTTAAAAAATATATAATTTGAAGATTTCCTAGAAGATGGAAAACAGTGTGTGAGTTACTTTCATTTGAAATTACACTCTGCATGATTCATCAGAAAATATGTGCAAAGTAATTATGACAGAATATGATTAAATGATCTGAATTTTGAGCATGGAATTTCATTGTGGAATGACAGTCTAAGAAATGTTCAGCATTAGAAAAAAAAAAGAAAAAAAAAAAGAAATGTTCAGCATTGTAATCCCAGCACTTGGGAGGCTGAGGCAGGAGGATAGGTGAGAGCTAGAGACCAGCCTAGGCTACAAAAGTGAGCTCAAGTCTAGCCTGCTGCATAGCCAGACCCTGTCTCAAAAAGAAAAAAAAATGCTCAGCAGGACACCTCACCTCCATTTCCAGGCATACATTGTCAGAAAACAACAAGCACCAAGGCAACATAAGTTTTACATGAATAATGCCAAAAACTTTGTTTGCTTAGGGAGATTTATTAAGTTACACACAAGCTAAATTTGATTTTTTCTACCGGGATCAAACTCAAGACCTTGGTCTTGACCGAGAGGCACATATGCCACTGAGATAATTCCACAGCTAAATTTTAATGCGTATGTTACATAATTTCATGACAAACTAATTTTAAAGTGTAGGTAGCAATTCAAAACCAGTAACTGTGAACAAAGCAATAAGCAATAAATTCATTCAAAGAGAAGTATATTCTTTCCTTTTTTTTTTCTTTTTTTCTTTCTTTTTTTTTCTATGCAACATCAATAGGGAAGCGGGTCATGCCCACACACTGCACTCTATAGAATGATTGTGAGGACAATATGCAATATGTCAACTTTCAAAGAAAAGAAGGGGGAAAAGAAAAAAAAAAGTAATGTGGATTTAGAAAGGTTAATGTTTAATTGTTTGATCAATCTTATATACCTATATGTATTAATCTAAACTGATCTGATGATGAAAATATGTAATAT
>PVJA010010333.1:0-57729 GCA_004027025.1 Myocastor coypus
GTTTTCATTCACCTTAGTCACTGAATCTGACACTACGAAACATCTGGCTCTTCCCTAACGTCAAATCAACCTTGCACAGTAAATGATTTGTATCTGTACAGGACATTGAGATCACCACAAAATCACAACTAAAGACATTCATGACAAGATCTGCACAAATTGCTTCAGAAAGTGCCAAGAATGATGAAATGTGCCAAAACTAGGGAGTGTATTTTAAGGGGATAAATGGCAACGCACCTTTTGTTGTAAAGCTTTGCTTGTGTGTGTGTGTGTGTGTGTGTGTGTGTGTGTGTGTGTCTGTGTATTTTAGGGAAGGGTCTATAGTGTTCAGGGTCTCACTACTAGATTGGACTCATAGTGATCCACCTGTTTACAGCCTCCCAAGAGCTGGGATTACAGGCATGTGCTACCATGCTCAGTCTTGATTATAGTGTCAGCATGTCCCAGGGGGCAGGGCCCCCACTGCAGGCCTTCGGATTGAACCTCTGGGCCCTGGGCCTGCTTGCAGGTACTTTAATCTTCTGAGCTATTTGGCCGGAATAACTTAACTTAAACATTCACCATAGGTTTCACCAAACCTTATTATATATAACCGTTCATGTCTGGCTGTCAGCTCCTTGGTTTTACTCAACTGTATTCATTTTCCTATAGTATTGACTGGTTTTTGATGTGTACAAGTTTGTTTCTGCTACTTTCTCTCCTAAATAATTTTCAGGTTTAAACTTTACATAGCTTGTTAAGTTAGATCCTGAGATCTTCAATTTTTGCTTTTCTTATCTTCTAACATAAGCATTTATATTCTAACATAAACATTTATATCACTATCTCCATGATCATGACTTTGCATTTCATAGTTATTGATGCAGTTTAAGTTTTATACAGCTGAAAATGCTTTCTGATTTTTGTTGTGATTTATTATTTGATACCAGGTGTATCAGTCAAGGTTTAACTAGAGAAATAGATATAATACAAGATGTACAAATATATGAGAAATTACCAGACTGATTTTTCATGACCATGTAGAGTCAAATGAGATAGCTTGCAGAGGGTGTCCACACACTGTAAACAGAAGGGTACAAGGCCTGGAGCTCACTGCAGTGTTCCGTGAAAGTCCTTATCTGGAGGTCGATGAGTCTGTGCCAGAAGCCTGAAGGAATCCAAGGTGGAAGCCAAAGAGTCTGCCCTAGAAGCCAAGAGATGACGTCCATGTTGAAGGCAAAGTCTGGCATTCCTACAAAGAATAGAAGCCAGTCTGTGTTTTCACACTTCCCCTTTATAACATCCAAGCAGCCTTAGAGCCAGTCTCTACAGCCTCAAGTGTAGAATTTGAGTCAATTTACTCAAGCTTCTAAATTTCTCAACTTGACAGTCAACCTGATTATTTAAAATATGTGTGTTAAAAAAAATGCCCAGATTTTCTTTGTTTTGATTTTGAATGTAATCTTGTTGAATTTAATTTCTTTTAATTTAATGCTGCATCTTCTCTGGCAATAACATATAGATTATGTTGGTGGATATTCTATGCATACCTCAAAATGAATGTGCTTCTCAATTATCAGTGCTTGATGGTTATTAGTTATGATGACTTGATAGATTGTATTCTGGCTGCTTATGTTATTAGGAGAGACTATTGAAATAATCAGAGCTAATTGTTCTTTTATATTCAACTTTCCAGTTCTTTTAGTGTTGCTTTAATTTATTGTAAGCTTTTGTTAAATAAAGTTTAATTTTTATATTATCTTGCTTTATTGATTCATGACCTCATGAAATATCTTTTCATGTTACTGATAATGTACCTTTTGGTTTATGTAATGGTGATGTACTTTTATGTTTGTTTTTTAAAAATTTATTATTATTATTATTATTATTATTATTATTTTCTTATATATTTGGTTGTTTCAGGTTCTCACTACACAGCTTGGACTCACAGTGATCTTCCTGTTTTCAGTCTACTCAGCATGTACCACTATGCCCAGACTTTGGCCAACTCAGCCAGCCTCAGGGGTGGGGCTAGCTCTGCATGTGGTGTTAGGGATTGAACCAGCTGTGATTCCTGTACTTGCCTAAGCTTGCCTAAGCAGGTGTTTTAGTCCCTGAGCTATCTTGCAGGCTCAAACCTAATTTTATATATGAATAGAGTAACTCCAGGTCTCTTATTATCATTGTTCCAGTAGTATATTTTTTCACGCTTTTATTTTCAACTTTACTGTCTTTAAGTGTCTTTTAGAGGCAAGGTAGCATTTTTTGTTTGTTTGTTTGTTTGTTGTTTAGGTTAGTAATTTCCTTTCATTTAAGAGTTTAGTTCACTCACACTGGTATCTCTATTAGCATTATTATAGTTATAATTTTACTTGAATTGGTCATTTCAGTATTTGTGCTTGAGTTGGCATTTATTTTTCTTCTTTTTTAGTCTTTGTGTTAAAATATATATTTTAATGGTTTCTCTAGTGATTACAATATATCTCTTTAACTTTTTGAAATCTGCCTCATGCTATTCTAACTAATTTCATTTAAAATAAAATAATTTTATACCAAATGAACTCCAATCCTTCCTTCTAATTGAAGGATTGAAGTTATTCACATTGATGGCTAAAACAGAGATTTCGCTTATCCTTAGCCTTATGTTATTTGTGAATTTGCCCTATGAGGACTCTTGAAAAAAATGTTCCTTGTTGTCTTTCTCTAGAATATTGTTATGGTTTGTGCATATGTGCATAGATGTCCCCTGAAAGCCTTATGTAATCATGGTGTGGCTTTTGGAGTTTCTGATTAATTACTCTGGGTGTGAGTGCTACACCCTGGTCCTGTGGCAGGTAATCTGCATTGCAATGTAAGGAGGGGAGCTTGCTAGCTGCCAAAGATGCAGCCCATGCCTTTGCTCTTGCTGCTTGCTACTGCCATAAAGGTTGCTCTCTGCCATGGGCACTCTGTCTTGGAGCCAGCTGAATACATACTGAAGCCTTCAGTAACTGTAAGCTAAATAAACTTTTCCTTCAAGTCATTTTGGGTTTTGGGTATTTTATCCTAGTAACAAGGGAAGAACAACTGAAACAAACATCCTTCAAAACTTTTACTTTGGGGGACTGGGGAGATAGCTCCATGGCACAAGTGCCTGCCTGACAAGTGCAAAGTCATGAGTTTGCTTAGGTCTTCATGAATTTTTTAGTTGTTTTATCACAGAAGTATATTTCTTTCCATCAATTTTGTTTAAAAATATTTGTCACAGGGTATCACTGCACAACTCAGACTCACAGTGATCCTGTTTCAGCCTCCCCAGCTCTGAGACCACAGGTGTAACCCACCATGCTCAGTCTCGGTGCCCAGCTTAGCAAGACCAAGGTGGTACTGGATCAAACCTGGGTCCTTTCACTTGCCTATGCAGGTGTTTAGAGTGCTGTGCTGGCTCCATGGCTACTTTCCATCAATTTTGAATGATAATTTTGCAGGATATGTCAATCTGGATTACAGGTTGTTTTCTTTTAGGGCTTAAAGTATGTCAGTGCTTGCTCTCCTTGACCTTAACGATTACATTGAAAAGTCTGCTATAATTCTGGTGTCTTTTTCTCTAGAGCTTATTTGTTTCTTTTCTGTAATAGCTTTATATTCATGTCTTGAATACCTTGGTTCCTTACTATTATATTCTTTGGTGTATTTTTTTCTGGCCTTACCTGTTTAGATTTCTATATGCCATATCACTATATTTCAAATTCTTTTTCATGCTTTATATCTTCTTTTTTATGCTCTATCATTTTTCTGGTTCTTCATTGGTATCAATTAATTTTAAAATATTTTTCTTTGCATCATCTAGCATCTGTTGAATTTATTTTTTGTAGTCTCTTTCTGTTTCTAATACCATTTTTCATTTGATAACTGCCAATCTTAACTCTGTCTTCTAGGTCTGATATTCTATAGTCACACTTGTTGGCTCCGCAATGCATACTTTTGTTGATACAGGATATTTTGTGATAGGGTGTGTGTCCTTCTTTTTTTTTTCCAAATATCTGTGTTTTAGTTGACTTCTGAGTCTCTCAAATGACTCTTTTTCTATTCAGCCAAATGCCGATCTTTAGAGAAACACTTTCTAAATCAGATGGGAACAAGGGTTTCCCAATACTTCCAATTTTCAACTTTTATCTCTACACCAGGCTGATGGAATAAAGTATGATAGTCTCTGTTGGTGCTGGCCCAGCCAGTGCTTGATCATAAAGTGGAACATTTGAGGCTTCATAGTGAGCTGTTGTGCTAAGCTCTGATGCTGCCCTGGTTAGTTGCATTCGCAATGATAGTTTAAAGTTATGCTGTGACTATCAAGATGTGACTCAACTGTGTAATCAAAGTGTTAAGGAAAAAAATTTAAATAAGAATTTCATATCCAATTGAGCTTTCCTTCAAATATGCAGATGAAATACCATAAGGACATTTCTAATAAAGACACACCAAGGGAAACAACTGCTAGCAACTGTGCATTCTTTTATCTATGCTTTAGTAACTGTTATACAAAGATTAAGTGAAATGGCATGAAAATGTAACTCAGATCCACAATATAAAAAGAAAAACATCTGAACTAGTAACTATTTTATGTTAATAATTTATTTAAATGACTTTCTAAGAAGCAGAGTTATAATAATGTGTTTCTTGGTTTAAATCTTTTCAGGTATACATATCAGTACTATATATATATATATATTAGAAGAAACGGATTGGTAGAGTGAATCAAGAAACAAGAAACAAGATCCAATGATAGGGCGCATACAAGAGGCACATGTACTTAAAAGAACAAATTCCCAGACTGAAAGTCAAGGGATATTAAACAACACAATACTCAAGGTAAGAGGAACATGGAAAAAAAGTAGGAGTAGTATTCTAATTGCTGACAAAATGGATATTAAGGTAAATTGAGTCATCATTATTTGCATGATTGTATTATGACATGACACTCTATATAGAAACCCCCACAAACTCCATCAAAAAACTACTAGATTTAATAACCAATTTCAGTAGTTTAGTGGGGTATGATGTCAACACTAAAGATCCATAACATTTGAGTACACTTATAATAAACTGACTGAGAGAGAAATTAGGGGAACACTGTCCTTCATAATGGCATCAAAAAATGAACTACTTAAGAAACAATCTAACAAGGAAAGTAAAAGACCTTTGCATTGAAAACTATGGTACTCCAGAAAAAGAAATCAAAAGGCTATCAGAAAGTAGAATGATATCCCTTGTTCTTGGATAAGCATAACCAATATAGCAAAGATCACCACACTTCCAATGCCATTATACAAATTTATTGCAATCCTAATCAAAATATCCATAGAATACCTTACAGAACTAAAGAAAACAATCCCAAAACTTATTTGGAACCAGAACAGGCATAAAACAGCAAAAGCAATTCTGGTCAAAAAGGGCAAAGCAGGGGAGCATCACAATCCCTAATTTTAAATTACATTAGAGATTCATTATAATAAAAACAGCATGGCACTGGCAGAAAAACAAACGGACAACAACAGCAATAACCAAACATGAAACCCAAGGATCAGTGGAACAAAGTAGAAGATACAGCTATCTATCTTTGACAAAGAGGACAAACACCTTCAATAGAAACAAAAAAGTCTCTTTAATAAATGTTTCTGAAAAAACTGGCTTTCTACATAACGAAGATTAGGCTTAGATCTATATTTCTCACCATCTACTAAACTGAAATTGAAGTGGATAAAAGATCTTAATATTAACTTAATCCATTGGAAGAGAAAATCAGTAAAACTCTTGGGAACATAGATGTCGATAAAGACTGTTTGAAGGAAACTCTAATTGCAGAAGGAATATTACAATCAACAGCTGAGATTACATTATGTTAAAAAAAGCTTTTGCACAGCATAAGGAACTATCCATAGAGTAAAAAAAATAAGATCCCATAGAGTAGGAAAAGCAGTTTTACTAACTATTCCTGAAATGGTGAATATCTAAAATGTATAAACTAGGAAAAAAAAATCGGTCCCACCAAATTTAACGACTCAATCCAGAAATAGATAGCTGAAATGAACAAGTGCTTCTCTGATGAAGAAGAACAAACAGCAAATAAATGCACAAAAAATGTTCAACATCATTGGTCTTTTCAGAAACACAAATTAAAACAACATGAAGATTGTATCTCACTAGAGAAAGAATGACTATCTTTAAGAACCTAACCAAGAATAAATGCAGACAGGGCTGCATATTCAAATTACTTGCTAAATAATTTGCTTCAATTTTTATGCTAAGATATAAGCATGAAAAGCTGGTTAAAAAATAAGCACTAATTGTTCCTTTAAATAGGCCAGCGGAAATCAGTAGTATGATTACCAAAGCTATCCTGCATATACACACACATATTTTTCCTTTCACTCTTTCTTCTCTTCTTTCCCTCATTCCAGTTCTTTCTTCCCTTCAAGCAGATTCATTCCCTCTTACTTTATCTGTTGTACCTTTCCAACTAATTTACTTGTTCAGGTTCTTACACTAGGGAGACAATACAGTGTTTACACAGGCAGGTATGATTTCACTTATAAATATCGTCTCTAGTTGCATTCATTTACTTCTAAAAGCCTCAAGTTTATCTGTTCCTATAGCTGAGTAACACACCTTTACGTAAAACTACCACATCTCCATTATCCATTCCTTAGTTGAGTTGTTTCTAAGAGTTAGCTATGACAAATTGTGCTGCTATAAATATGGGTGCACATACATCACTGTGATGCGATCTTTTCAGTTCTTCTGGAAAAATATCCAGGAGTGGAACAGATAAGTGGAAAGGGACCTCTAACCTTATTTTTTCGACTAATTTCCACACTGATTTCTATAATGGTTCTACCAGTCTACATTCCCAGGAACCATGGAGAAGGGTTTATTTTACCCCACAACCCTTGCAGTATTTGTCATTAGTTTCTTTTAATCTTTTTTTTGTTTGATTTTTTTCCCTTTCTTCCTTCACCCTTCACTCTCCTATGTTCCTCTTCCCACTTGAACATTTTGTTTCTATATTGCAGTAATTTTACATTTCTGTACTTATTTATGCTTTCAGTTTCTCACACCATAGGTGTAAGCATGCCTAAGCTACACCAATAAACTTAATGATAAAAAAAGAAAGTAAACCAAAGAGGAAGAAAAAGGACAGTTTACCAGAAATGAGCAAATTGTGTTTCATCAGCATGACATAAACTGTTGTGTGCCTGCTAAAATTTGCTTTTGAGAAAAAAAAGAAAATTACTAATATAGAGAAATGTCAATAAGTCGTTAACATTTTATAGCACAGTTTAAAGTAATATATACCAGATAATTTTAATTTTGTTTAAAACTATTTATTAAATAGGAAAAGTTTATAAAAACTGAAATACAACAGTAATGATATGAGCCTGGGCGTGGTGGCACATGTCTGTAATCCCAGCACTTGGGAGGCTGAGGCACAAGGATCAGTGTGAGTTTAAGATCGGCCTGGGCTACAAAAGTGAGCTTAAGGCCAGCCTGAATTGCATAGTGAGAACCTGAACAGTATTTGAAAAATTTTTACTTTTTATTTTATGTGCCTTTCTACATTTATTATTCTATATAATTTTCCAAATATACTTGCATTTCTTAAAAAAAATCAGAGGTATGCTTGCTACTCAGTGAGTATTGGCTTTTCACCCTTATAAGCCCAAAAAATATGGTAGAGTAGCATGACTCATGAACTTCCTGGTACTTATTCCCAGTGTCTTCTTGAATCCATTTTATTGGCTGAGAAGTCAGCTGTTGAACTTATATGGTTCCTTTGAAGCTGAATGTTTGTTTCATTGCTTTCTCACTTTAACTTAATTCTTTGTAAAACCCTTCTCATGTGATGTTTGCAAAATTTTAGTCTGTTGTGCATAACTTGCTATGCTTTGATATACTTCTTTAGTTTATATGTTAACTATTTTCAATATATGTTGAAAGGTTTTATTAGTACAAGTTTATATTACACCTGGGAATATAGCTCAGTGGCTATGAGAGAGAGACAGAGAGAGACAGACAGACAGACAGAGAGAGAGACAGAGACAGAGAGAGAGAGAGAGAGAGAGAGAGAGAGAGAGAGAGAGAGAGAGAGAGAGAGAAACTTAAAGCCAATAGCCCTAAGGAACATAGATGAAAATATATTCATTAAAATGCTATCAAACAGAATGCAGCAAGTCATCAAGAAGATTATATACATTATGATCAAATGGGATCCATCCCATGAATAAAGTGATGTTTCAATAAGTGCAAATACATAATTATAGTACACATCAACAGAGCCAAAGACAAAAATCACATGATCATCCCAACAGATGCAAGAAAAGTTTTTGACAAAGTGTAACACTAATTCATGATAAAATTCTACAGACAACAAAAATAGATGGTCATTACCTCAACCTGATAAAAACCATCTATGACAAAGCAACAGCCAACATCATTCTAAATGGACAAGAACTGAAAGCCTTCACTTGAAAAATCAGGAAGAAGACAAGGATATACACTATCACCACTCTTATTCAATGTAATTCTGGAAGCATTACCCTAAGCATTTGGAAAACAGAGAAAAATAAAAGGAATAATGATTAAAAAGGAAGAAATTAAATTATCATTATCTGCAGATGACATGATAGTCTACAAAGAAAACCCCAAAAATTCTAACAAGAGACTTGTAGATTTAATAACCAAGTTCAGTAGCACAGCAGAATACAAAGTTAACACCCCCAAATCAGTAGCATTTTGTATATTCACAATGAACACAGTGAGACAGACATTAGGGAATGCCTTTCACAATGACATACCAAAAAGAAATACCTAGACATCAATCTCACAGGGAATTAAATTCTTACAGTGCTCTAAGAAAGAAATCAAAGAGAATTATAGAAATTGGAAAAGTATCCCTTGATCTAGGATTGGAAGAAACAAATAGTGAAAAGGGCTGTGCTTCCAAAATTGACATACGGATTTAATGTAATCCTGATTAAAATACCATTTGTATCCCTCACAGATATAGACTAAACATTCCTAAAGTTTGTGTGGAATCAGTAGAGACTGAGAATATGAGAAGCAATCCTGGGCACCAAAGGAAAGTCAGAAGGCATCACAACTTCTTATCTGAAAATATATTACAAAGCTATTGTGATAAAATCAGCATGGTACTGGCATAGAGACAGACCTGAGGATAAGTGGAACAAATTACAAGGTGCAGATACAACTTCAAGCACCCTCAACCACCTTATCTTTGATAAATTGGCCAAACATGTTCACTGTAAGAAACATAGTGTCTTTAATAAGTGGTGCTGGGAAAATTGGCTTTCTATATGCCAAAAAGGAAAAATAGACCCATGTCTATCACTGTACACTAAACTACAATTGAAACAGATCAAAGATTTAAATATTACATCTGAAAACACTAAATCGCCTCAGGGAAAAATTAGGTAGAAATCTTGAATGCAGAACTGTAGGTGGAGAATTTTTAAAGAAAAATGAAACTTTAAGAATCATTAAATAGAATCTCATTTTTTTGGAAAAGTTTCTGCACATTAAAAGAAATTGTCAAGGGAATAAAGAGACAGCCCATGAATTGGAAAATTTTGTAGCTGACTGTCCCTTAGACAAAAGACTTCTATCCAAAACATACAAAGAATTTTAAAAAAATCATGTCCCCCAATGCAAAAACGGGCATGTGGAATGAATACACACTTTGAAGATACGGAAATGCAAATGCTATATAAACATATGAAAGATGTTCAACATCATTGGTCATTTGAGAAAGGTAAATTAAAACAATACGGAGTTACCATCTCACCCTAGAAAGAATGGCCAATCACCAAGAAGTCAGCCAATAACAAATGCAGAAGAGGACTATGGGGAGAAAGGAACCCTTCTCCAATGCTGGTTAGAGTGTAGACAGGTACAAGCACTATCAAAATCAGTGTGGCGCTTTCTCAAAAAACTAGGATTGGAGGTTCTATTGAACTATTCCTCTTCTTGGTATTTTTCCTGAACTGAAGACATCACACCACAATGGCATATGTGCACCCATGTTGGTAGCACTGCAATCTGTCATAGCTAAATCTTAGAAACAAGTTAAATGCCCTTCCATTGAGGAATAAAGAAGATGTGGTATTTTTACACAATGGCGTATTACTCAGCTATAAAGAAAGATACACTTAGGACCAGCCAGACAGCTCAGAGAGCTAAAGTGCCTCCTTAGGCAAAATGCAGCGGCAGGGGTTTGATCCCTGGTGGACAGTGCCAGCCCTGACCCTGGGGTTCACCGAGATGATAATTGAGACTGGGGTTGGTGGTGTGAGCCTGTAATCCTAGCACTTGAGAGGCTGAGAACTGGAGAATCCCTATGAGTCTGATCTATGAAGTGATACCCTGTAGACCCTGTACTAAATACATTAAATAAATAGTAAAAAATGAAAGATAAACTTGATTCTTTTATAGGTAAATGGATGAAACTAGAGCAGATATTCATAAGTGAAATCAATCAGTTCCACATATGCAAACATCGTATTTTCTTGCTACTGTAAGATCCTGAAAGAGTAAGTAAAATGTGAAAGGTACAACATATACTGTAAAAGGGAAATAATATCTACTACAGAAAGGAAAAACCAGACTGAAGAAAGGAAAGGTGAAGAGGGGTGGGAGAGAGATATGTTTACGTATGTATCTAGGATGGCTTAATTGTACTGCTTCTTTCTGCTCATATATGGAGGGGAGCAGTTAAGGGTTCACGTTTTTTGCCCTTTTAAAATTCTTTATTTTTTTGACCAATGTTGCATACTTTTTTTAGGTAATCTGTACAACTAATCTGAAGATAGCATGTTTAAAAATTTTATTAATTTTGAGTAGAAAGAAATAACAATGAGACAGTTTCAAAACAGGTTAGTAGGCATTTGCAATACCGCAACCACTACCTAAGTCCTGTTGATTTGCTTGGTGAAGTTCTGTATTATTATTGTTGTTGTTGTTGTTATTATTATTTACTGTTTTGTTCTCAATCTGTGGGTTGCGACCCTGGCGGGGGTCGAATGACCAAAACACAGGGGTCACCTAAAGCCATTCTGAATCACAACTAGCGAAATTACAGTTTTGAAGTAGCCACCCAAACTATTTTTTGGTTTGGGGTCACCGCAACATGTGGAACTGTATTGTGGGATCATGGTATTAGAAAGGTTGAGAACCACTGGCTTAGATAATACTGATAAAAGTTACATGATAGAAATTAGTTGGTTATGCTAATAATGGAGTTAAATTGTGTATCATAGTGGACAGAGGGCATGCACGCTTCTATGCAGGACACCGGAGACTGAACTCCACCAGGTAAAGACGCCAGCACCTCCGTGTAAGCTTTCCCCTTGTTGGATGGCGAGAACTGAGGACCTTTGCTGCGGAGGACATGGCTCTGGCAGACATCCACCCGTCCCAGAGAAGGCCAGGTCTATGAAGGGCAGACCGCTGCTCCCTCCCACAGAGTGAGGCAGGGCTATTTGGGAAGGAAATGTCAATTTCCTCACACCATACTGAAGTACTGTACTATCTTTTGTAATTACTTGAAAGAAATAATTGAATATGTTTTTAAATTCTTTTTTTTTTTTTGTTAACCAAATTACTTTTTAAAAATTTTTTTTATTTTATTTATTATTTCTATTCTTGTTTCAGAACCTTTGTTTGTTTATTCATTCATTTTTATGGCCGGCTCAGCCCGCCCCGAGGTCAGGGCTGGCACAGCATGTGGTGCCGGGGATCAAACCGCGGTCCCTGAAGCCACCCAAGCTTCCCCAAGCAGGCGCTTTAGACCACTGAGCTATCCCTCTGGGCCCCAAATTACTTCTAATTCTTCTCAGGAACTTCGCTTTCCTGTTCGCGTGGCTTCTGTCCGTAGTCCACCCGGTGTTTTCCTGTGGCTCTAGCGTTGCATGGCCACCCACTCAATTCAAGAAAGAAGCCAAGGAGCAGAGGCCCTGCTCTTTCATTCTAACCCTCCACTGCTCTCCTGTGAATTTTTTTTTTTTTTTTTTTTTGTCTTTTTGAGACAGGGTCTCGCAATGCAGTTGAGGCTGGCCTTGAGCTCACTTTTGTAGCCCAGGCTGGTCTCAAACTCGCACCAATCCTCCTGCCTCAGCCTCCCAAGTGCTGGGATTACAGGCATGAGCCACCATGCCCGGCTACTCCTGTGAAATTGTTGACACACATTCAAGGTCTTGCTTTGATTAGGATCACGATTATTGTCATGATATTGATATAGCGATGATCTAGAGCCTCCAAATAATCTAAGTAATGTAAGGGAAATATTGTCTACATAACGCCCGACCTGCCAGTCTGCTGGATGTCTAGTGCACCTAGTTCCTGTGCTCTAGCATCAAAGAATGAATACTAGGAACAGTGGAAATTAAGAGTAGAAAGTATTCATTGTGAGAAAGAAAGAGTCTAACAGAGACACGAGGGTCCCTGAGTGGGACTCTGCTTCTCAAAGTGGGACTCTGCTTCTCAAAGGAGTTTTATAAAACAAAAGAATGAGATGAGGTGGGTCTAAGGCGGGGCAAAACTATAATCAACGAGTAAGATTTCTAGTACAGTCGCTTAGGTGATATCGATTAAATGGGGTTTAAATGGGAAAGAAATTCATGTCACAAACGTGTGTGTGTGCACCAAAAAGGGACACTTTTTGAAGCCCAGTGGGTCAGTAGCTCTCCCTGATCCCTCAGCAATGTGACTGACTCTTATTTACATCAGTCATTGCTGCTCATCCCTAAAGGAAGTATACAAGTGTAATCATTTCATCTTTTGTTTTGAGGTCTGGCTGTAAGCAATGCACCTTCACCCTCAGCTGTAATGTGGTTTTGTCTTCTACACTGACTCCTTCCAGGGACTAGCACTGTCGAGCTGCCACTGCCTAGAATACTGCTATCTAACCTAGTGGTCTATAATAAATAATAATAATGTGATATAGAAGTAGCAGGAAAACCTGGAAATTTCTTTTTCTTTTTTTAGGTCACAGAACTAAAACTCCTGGATTCTTTAGTCTGAAGCAGATAATCAGAAGCAAGTTTTGGATCATTTTACAACTTTCAAAAGATGTATCCTTTATCATTTAAGGCAGATAGAATTCTATTGTTTTTGTAGAAATTCTCAACTCCAAAAACAAAAAGCATGGATAATGGAACTGATCTTATGTATGAGACTATCTTTAAACAGCAAAATAATTTTTTTGAGGAGGTGGCACCGGGAATTGAATTCAGGGCCTTGCAGTTGTCACTGCACTGCTAAGCTTCATCACCACTCAGTAAAATAAAATGATATAAAGTGTTTAGGCAATTTAGAATGTATCAATTTTCAAGAAGTGACTTTTCCCAGTACGTCAACCAATACATTTTTCTGGAGGAATCGCACGGTATGGCAGTGTGTACAAGTGTGTTTCCTGTAGTTGCACTCTCACAAGGGGTAAATGCCTAGGCCAGAGGTTCTCTGCAAGTGCTTTGCACAATACTAACCTGAGGAAATAATTCCGTAAACACTTAGGTAATTAGATTTCCTCTTGGGACCCACACCAACATCAGCAGACACTAAGAAGCCATCTGCTTCCACCTGCTCTCCGGGTGTTTTCCACAATACATGTTTTCTACATTAAATCCCACATAGTCTTGAAAGCTTAGCCTTAAACAATGTACTTTAGGGAAATTAAATCAAAGCCCATGTTCGGCCTTAGTGAGCTGTCAATGTATGGTTATTAATTACAGTATATAGAATACAGTAAAGAGCACAATTATAGCATATTTCTGTCAAAGATAAATTTTCAGACCTGTACTTGTTATTGAAGTCAAATAACATGGGAAAAGATTAACAGAAGCTTAATCCAACGGTTTTCACTTTCATCTCAATAATCTAGGCCCTTGCCCTATTGACAACAATAGAAAAATTCAAAATAATATTTGAGAATCTTCAAAAAAAATTGACAAAAATTAGGAAAAGAATCTTTATGTAGAAGATAGATGTTTTACTGACAAAATACATCTAACATTTTGCTGCCTGATAAATCAGACATTTTTGGTTAAATATGTGTCTGGGCAAACATGAACAAAATGATGGAATCATAAACACTAACTTATGGTAAGACCATGGCTATATTGCTATTATTTATTGTTACTATTATTATGATATTTTGCAGTGTTGGGCATTGAACTCGGGACCTTGCATTTGTGATGGTGGTGGTTATGCTGCTGAGCTATATCACAGCTCCTAAGACTGTAACTTTTGAACAGGACAAGATAGAGAACTGCTTGACAGAGTAGCTTCTGGTAGCTCTAGATTTTCTTTTTTAAGAATTTTTTTATTTTTATTTTTATTTTTTTCTTGTTTCAGAACTTTTGTTTGTTTATTTATTTATTTTTATGGCTGGCTCAGCCTGCCCTGAGGGCAGGGCTGGAGCAGCATGTGGTACAGGGGATCGAACAGCGGTCCCTGCAGCCGCCTAAGCTTTCCTAAGCAGGCGCTTTAGACTGCTGAGCCATCCTGCCAGGCCTCAGGTAGCTCTAGATTTTATTCTAAGAAAGCAGCATTTGGATTAGATTAGAATAAGAAATGTTACTTAGAGCTCTAACAGGTAAAACTGATCAAGGTTGTGCTGGACCTATCAGAGCATGAGCCACCATGGCTCCCTAGCCCCCAACAGCATTAGCGTAGCATCCTGTAAGATGCTTTTTTACAAACTAGGTCCCTACATCTTAGGGGAATGACTGCAGGAACCTGTAGAAAACACTGATCTGATGTGACCTAGCTTCGGAAGTTCTCTTATATTGTAACCTTCTCAATATTTGGAAACCAACCTTAAATAATAGGATTCTAAGATGTTTCATCTAGTACTTATAATCCAAATAAATACAGATTTGATAATAATTTTCTTTCAACATTTTCTTGGAGGTTTTTGACTTTATGGTGTGGTGTCATGATAGATTTCGTAAGTGGCTTGCTAAAGACTTTTTTTCTTCTTTTTTTAAAGAAAATTAGAAAGTAATAATTATCCCAAGCATTCCTAAATTAAACTCTTCACTTTTGTTAAGTCTATTGAAAGCCAGAATAATATTTAATCTTCCTTATTTTTTCTTGTATTGAGTCATTACAGCTTTTGAGCCTTAATTTTTTTCCGTGCTGATATATAAAAAGGGTTTGGTATACACTTTCTTCTTGAATAGGGAATGTGACTTTCCATCTATTCTATATTTTTGCATTGCACAAATTTGAAAAATATCAGCAATAATGATTAACTGATTTATCACTATATTAATCTGCTGTCATAAATGCCGAGCAATAGTACATAAATGGTACCAGTAGTAGTAACTATACAATAAGTATACACAGAGAGGTAGTAACTACCAGTAGTAGTAACTATACAATAAGTAGTAACAATAGGATGTAAAGAAATCACTGTTTGAATGGAAATGCATTGGAAAGGTTTTCTGTCGATGAATTTGTAATATCAAATTTTAATTCAAAATTATTGAGACACTTAAATTCAGTGCAGAACTACTGGAAAAGCTTTGGGTATAGTAACAAGCCCTTCCAGTTCTTGTAGTTTGTATCTTTTTCTTCTGTTAATATAAAGCCCATCTCTTTACTACAAAGTGAAGGAGGAAGACACTGAGGAAGACACTGAGGGCTGAGGGAGAAGAATCTCAAGTTCTAATTCAGTTCAGGGAACTTCGTGAGACATTTTCTCAAATTAAAAAATAAAAAGGGCTTGGGCATGGTCCAGTGGTGAAGTGTCATTTTGGTTTGCATCTAGATGTTCCCTCAAAGCCCTACACAGCCATGGTGTGAGCTTCGGGAGTTTATGACTGACTCATGTTCCAGTGCTGGGATTATGAGTGTGCTATACCCACCCTGGAGCAGGTCACGTGTGCACAATGTAAATATCTTAGTAATTTTGAATTAACATTTGATATTACGAGTTAATGAACAGGAAGCCTTTCCAAAGCATTTCCATTTAGAAGGTGATTTCCTTATATCCTATCGTTACTGCTTATCAGAGTTACTGCTCTGTGACTTTGTTTTCTACTACTGGTACCATTTATGTGCTATGGCTTGGCATTTATGATAGCAGATTAATTTCAGTGATAGATCAGTTCATCATGATTGCTGCTATTTTTTTCAAATTCGTGCAATGCAAAATATAGACTAGATGAAAAGTCATATTCCCTATCCTGTTGCTCCTCCACTTTTGCTCTTGTTGCTTTTACTGTTTTCCACGGCCACACACTGTAACCTCCTCCATGTGCCACTCTGCTTTGGATACTACTGAGTGCGGACTGAGACCGCCACAATCTGTGAGTTAAGTCGACCATTCCCTCTCCAGTTTTGGGCCTGGGGTATCTTGTCTCAGCAACAGGAGAAAAGTAACAGAGACAAATACCATCTTCGATTTGATCCCTAGTGTTACATAATGGAAATCAAAGCAAGGCAAAACAAACCAAAACAAAGCTGAACATCGACCTTATATGAGTGTAAACTGTTCCTGGTTGTGATAGCATAGTATAAACTTTAAAACTACAGAAAAATTAGTGTAGCACAATTTCTTTAAACAATTGAAAATGCTTATATTTGCCTTCCAGAGAAGAAACATTTTCAAAGAAATTTATTGGAGCAAGTTGAATACAAACTGAAAAAATATAAAGTTCTTAGAAAAAGTGCACAAAAGTGATTCCTTACTCAGGAATTTCTGGTGTCCAAGATTGAATGTCTTTCTCTTTGGGCTTTTTTTTTTTTTTTTTTTTTTTTTTAATCTGAACATTCACCTTCTCTTTAAAAGCAATTGTTTGAGACAGGAGGATCGGTGAGAGTTTGCGACCAGCCTGGGCTACAAAGGGGAGCTCGAGGCCAAGCTGAACTGCATGCCGAGATTCTGTCTCAAATAGACCAAAAAAAAAAAAAAAAAAAAAAAAAAAAAAAAAAAAAAAAAAAAAAAAAAATATATATATATATATATATATATATATATATATATATATATATATAAAGAATAAAATAAAAGCAATTGTGTTGCTTTCAGACTTTTTTGAATTTTCCAGGTCAACTTAACACATCTTCACCTTTTGATGACTCATCATCAACACCAGTGATAAAGAAAAATAGAAGTGACTGATCTTAACAAATCATCCCATTGTAGCATTTTTCCCCTGAATACTCAAAATTGAGAGCACACGATTTGTGGGATTTATCTGCCACCAACAATATAGTATTTCATTTTTGGGTGTCTGTCCTTCCCAGAGCCTTGTCGTTCCCCTTTCCACCAGATGCTACTACGAGGAGCAGGGGGGCACGAGGGCTCCCCTCTTCTCCCTGGACGACTCTCCCCTTGGAGTTCCTGCCGATCCCTGGCAAGGAGGCCTGGCAACACAGTTGCACCAGAGCTGCAAGCTTAGTACAGCTTTCATTTCCTTTTCTAAGAAGCGTCTCCTTCACTGTGTTGGAATTTAGTGCTCAGAACCGAGAGTCCTTCCCGGGGTTGTGGTGGCAGGTGCAAATGCTTCAGTGAATTAAAACAACCTCAACTGAAACCCGAGGTTCCTGTGAAAGCCTTAATCAGAGAGGGCTACCACTACTGAAGAGCGATCCACTTTTGAAATGAGAAAAGATATATACATATATTTAACAAATGTAATTATAAAGTTGTGATGTCTTGAAAATGGATGCCAGGGTTGAACGCAATAACTCTGCTGCCCATTCCATGCTATACCATAGATTTGACTGAAAAAATTACTGAAAGAGTTAAAGAAGCCGATTATCTACAAAATGCTTTCCTGGGGTAGAGATGGTAAAATATCAGGCCCAAGTAATAACAGTGAACCCAGGGCTGGCAAGACAGCTCAACAGACTAAGTGCCTGCTTAGGCAAGCACAGTGACCAGGGGTCAATCCTTGGCCACTCATGCTGCATTGGTGCCGCTATGGGTGTGCTGAGTCTGGGTGTTGTGGGACACACCTATAATCCCAGCTTGGGGGCAGGGGGAGGCTGAAAACAGGAGGATCAGGACAGGTCTATCTCAGCCTCTCCCATGCTGGGGTTACAGGTGTGTGCCACAATGCCAGGTTTCGGGGCCCACATGGTGCTCCCAGTTTTGGGGCCAGCACAGCATGTTATACCAGGCATCGAGTCAGGGTTCTTGAGCTTGCCAGGCAGGCACTTAGACCACCAAGATCCCCAGCACAGTCATCAATTTAAAAGAAATATAGAGAAAGAGAATGCAGGACTTCCGTTGTAAGAAACCTGCCAGACTCCCCCATGGCAAGGTGATCAAACTTAAGCTCAAGGTAGATGTTGCTATGATGTGCCTTCTAATTCCAGGTCGCAAGAGGATTCCTACCTTTGTGACCATCACCCTCAAAATCCACATCGCTAGTGGCTATGGACTGGTGTTTCCAGCCTATCCGACTTCTCCTCTTGAATGTCTAGTTTTTGAAGTAATGATGTTAAGAGGAGGGCTTTGGGGTTTTGGGTGGGGACCAGGTGAAAAGGTGGAGCCCTCCTGTGGAGTAAGGAGTCCGGGAAAGGCACCATCCGTTCCATGGAGTCAGGAAGCAGCCCCCTTTCACCAGATGCTGCGTCTGATGGTGCCTTCAGACCTAGGAGAACCAGGCCTTGTTTGCAAGCCACGAATCTCACAAGTGGACTGAGATGTTAATCATAAGGAAAAAGTCAAAGAAGTTCAAAGGGAGGGGTGCTCTACCAAGAACACTGGGTAAGCATCGAACCTGTCAATGGTGTGCAGTGCAAGAAAACACAGAAACCTGGGCAGATTGTAGGAGATGAGGAGTTACGCTGGCTGAAAGGAAGAAAGCTGTGTCTTGAGCTTGACTCTGGAACAGACAAAGGTCACTCCTGGGAAACCTGAAGAATCAGGCCAGTAGTTTAATTCACAATGTTATAAGTACTAAGATTTTTGCTTTTGATGGAAGTACAACGGTTATGAGTATGCTAACTTTTGGCAAAAGTGAGTGAAAAATATTGCGTGAGATCTCTGTAGTACATGTAAATTTCTTGTAGTCTAATGTTATCTCAAAAAATATAAATTAAAAATGTTAAACTAGTACTCTACAGAATTAGTTTGTCCTTATATTAGAAAACAGAGGTGTTTTTCCTGTCCAGTGAGAATGTATTTGCTTCCTCTGGTATATTTTATTATGACGATGGGATTGATGTGGGAGCATCGTGAATATTGGGGTTAGATCCAGAACAGCCTTCATAAATGAATGCCAATGTGTCTATGTTGAATGGTATAGAAAGGGACGGACATATGCCAAAGCAAGATGGCACAGATACGTGGGAATGATGATTTGTCATTTTCTTTGCTGAGGGCTCTCTGTTTCACTCTATGCAATCAGGTAGTAGTCTTCCCTTGATGGCTAGCATCCCTTCTGATGAGTATTCATAGATTTCATTGTTATTGAAAAGTGGCTTTCACAGTATACTCGGTACTGTGCACACTAATGGAGATTGAAAGGAGAAGGCTCAGATCAAAAAGAACCCATGCTCCTGTTTCTGTTATGCTCAGTTGACTTCCTGGCGCTTCTGAAGGTCAAGAACCAAGGGGAAGAATATGAGAGCGAGAGCAGGAGCCAGTTTCTGTTCTTCTACAGGGGTTGGAGGTGGAGCTAAGTATTCATTTGCGATGCACCCTAATCCTATGAACATCTAAATTAATTGTGATGGATTTCTTAAAGTAAAGGGCAACTTTGCTTTCCTCCATACTTTATAGATCCAAGTTTCTTTGTTTGACAGGCAAGAATTGGGACTCCTTAGAGCTCTAAAAATGCCCTGATTTCTACCACTGAATTCATGATTTGACTTTATACCTTTATGTGAATGTATTAGAAACATGCTTTGGTGTAATGTATCACACACATTTTATAACTATCTGCTAGGGACTGAGTGATCGTGCCTTCCAAAATGTGTGTGTTGAAATCCTAGTCATCAAGGGGACAAAACCACTAATATGTATTAGGCTGAGGTAGAAGCTTGGGGCCCTCATAAAATGAGATCAGTACCCTTAAAAGGACATGAATGAGGAAACAGAAAGGACACAAAAGAAGATGAGCCAGAAAATGAATACTCGGTAGACATCCAAATTGCCAGGGCTTTGATCTGGGAATATGCACCCTCTAGAAGTGCCAGAAACAGATTCCTGCTGTTTATAAGCCACCTGGTCTACCACAGTGTGTTTAAGCAGTCTGCGCACCAAACTCTATGCAGCATACGTGAGAACCTGCTGTGTGCCAGGGCTTCTTCCAAGTTTAGTAGGTTTGGCAAGGTGTTGAGTGTAGCAGGCACAGTCACTGGTTATACTAATCACTAGCAAGTATTTCAATAACAAAATTCAAGTAAAACTGAGACTTTCAACTAACATGTTTATCAGTAATTTCAGAGAACTTTTAAAAAATTCTTTCAGCATGACTGTCTCAATTACTTCTTCCCATAAAAATATTTTCTAGTTATCTTAATGATTTACCTAGTCGTCTTTCCCTTCTCTCATGGAGTCCCAAACTCTCTGCGATCTCTGGAAATGGACTGTGGTTCTCTGAGGCCATAAAGTAAATTCATGGGACATTAGCTTTGAGAATCATGGAGCAGGATACAGGGACTGACAGCATGGGAAAAGTTAACGAGTATTTGAAAGCAGTTGTACTTTGCAACCAGATTGTGTCTCCTAAGTGCTCCTTCCCATGTCATTTTGACTAACTCACACAGCCAAAAAGCCAGGAGACCACAAGAAAGTACCTAGAGCAAGACATGGTGGAAGCTCATAACTCCAGAACTCTGGGAGCCTGAAGGCACGAGGTTCACAAGTTTGAGTCCAACCCAGAAAACTGAGCAAGACCCTGTTCCTAAAATGAGTTGGCAGTGGCTTGGAATGTAACCTAGTGCAATGGCCCTGGGTTTGATTTCTAATCCCCCTTTCCCTCTAAGGCAACTACATTCTATCCCTGGAGTCGGAGCTTTGTGGATGACATCTTTTATACAGTAAGCAGCTGTGGGACAAAGTATACATCACAAACACCCTGAGATAAAGGCCCTGCGGCTGCGTTAGGACCCTCCTTGCTTCCTACTGGCAATGAAATTAATGCAGAAAAGAGTCTCAGTTTTTTTTGGGGGGGGGAGGGAGAAAACTCGGGAAAATTAATTGCACATCATTCATCTTTTCTAGGATCTTATGGTTTTGAATTAAATGGGGTAAAGAGAAATCATGTGTAAAGATATATCATATTGGCAAATAATTTATCAGTGTTTTAAGCTTGGCTTGCTTCCCTCGGCTCCACCCTTTTTATTGGCCTATCCATGAACGCATGACTACTGTATACATTGGTAATGAGATAATAATTAAAGGTAATTTTATTAGATGTTCTTTACCTCTATTTCTTTTTATTGTCCTTCCTGTTTTACTCTTTTTTTGTGTGTGAGAGGAGGGGTGAAAGAATAATGCTTCAGTTGCTCAAAACCACCTGATACTTTTCTGGCCCCCTGAGAGATATTTTTGTGTTTTTCTCTATCTTTAATTCAGTAATCTCTTTACTTAAGCCCCGTGAACTGATTTCTATGCCAAAGATGTCCGTGTAGGTTTTATTGGGATGGAACTTTCTGTTAGGCAACAGTAGCATTTATTTTCTTAAAAATATTGTCAGCATTTAAAATTTTAAATGTGTTTCTGAGAAACACAAGAAGATGACTAAATAGGGCAAAGAAAATAAAACACAGCTACAGTCCAACCATGCAGCATGCATTGAAATGAGTTGTGTATTTCCACTCCAAGTGATATTATTTGATTCACTTGTTTTAATCTTCATAAATAATACATTTTCTTTTCTAAGACCATAAAATATTAACCAAAACATGAAAGTGTCCTTAATAACTGTTCTCATTCTTGATTGTTCAATCATTAGAAAAACTCATTTTAGCTTATTGTATAATTTTCCCAAATGCTTCCCACATACTTGCATATGTATAAATGAAATTATAAAGTATCATGTCTGTGTGCCTGACTAGCATATCTATAAATATCTTTCATTCTTCTCTGCACAGGATTTTCCAGCTTGCTTGTCTTTTTATATAGTTAGTTCATTTCGTTAAAATTCTTTCCCCTCATTTTATACTTATAATTCCCTGGTGTTAGATATTTATGTTTTTAACAATTATAATAATTGTAAAAAGTCAATGAAATTTCTTGAACATGCTTCTTCATGTATGTATACAAGTATATAAAATAAGTGCAGGTTTTTTTTTTTTTTTGGCTTTTTTTTGAGACAGGGTCTCACTGTGCAGTTCAGGCTGGCTTTGAGCTCACTTTTGTAGCCCAGGCTGGTCTCGAACTCACAGCTATCCTCCTGCCTCAGCCTCCCAAGTGCTGGGATTACAGGCGTGAGCCACCACGCCCGGCTTTTTTTTTTGTCTTTTTTTTTTTTGTTTGTTTGTTTGTTTTTTTGTCTTTTTTTTTGAGACAGGGTCTCAATAAGTGCAGTTTTATTTGCAGTAATATGCTGACATTTTAATAAACCTTGATGTTAGGTAAAGCTGAAATGTCAGAGATTGTCTAGTGCTCATAAATTGGAGTCCTCATTCCAGATATACTGAAACCCAAAATCTAATGTCCCTCTTGGGTTGGATCCTGGCCATGTGATGACTGTGGGTCAATGTGAAGACTCTAGGTGATTCTGTGATTCCCTTGTTCTGAGGTTTCAGGAGTGCTGCATATGTGCTTAGATCTGAACCCAGTATACCATACTGGACACTGTCTGTCTCTTTCTCTGTCTCTGGCTCTGGCTCTCTCTTTCACATATAACAGAAAAATTTAAGGTGCTGAATACATAGCATTTCAAATTAATGAGCCTGGCTAATTGAGTCACCATTGGGAAGTAGAACAACCAAGAAAAGCTCTCTCCTATATTTACCCCCCCCCCAGCTACTGAAATCCACACCAAATAATATTCTAATAGTGAGATCTGTACCTTGAAGTGCAGATACAGTAATAATGTACAATATACAACTTAGCTGTATAAACTGTGGGAGTCAGGAAAGAGGACAAGTGACATTAAGCACTATGGGAAGAGCTGCTGACAGTAAGTTGTGAGTAGACAACTTGCAGCGTCTAAGGAAATCTTGAAGGAGTTAGAATGTGGTGAGGTATTTCAAGAAAGTTGTGAGGCAAAGAAAGCAGGAGATGGAGGAAGGAAGAATGGCGGAAGGAAAGGAGGGAATGACTGGCTAGTTTTTTTAATGAATAAAGTAACTCATTATGCGTAAATCATACTTTTGTTAAGATTAGATGTTCTTGTAAAAATATTTGACCATTTTCCCTATAAAATGTAGTCTCTTTTTCCCTTTAGTTTTCATTTTATTAATAATATAAACACATTTTTTCACATTTAATGGTATTTAACTTATGGTTTTATTTGTGAATCACTGCCTCTTCTTGTCTTTGGCCAAACTTTTATGATGTTCATCTTTTTGTTATTAACCTGAAAAAGTTATTTATATATGAAAGCCAATTTTTTTATACACATGTCAAACTGTTGTTAGTTTGGCTTCTAACTTCTTTCCTATGTGGTACTAGGATGGAACCTAGGGTTTTCATCATTTTCTATATCCCAACATATTTTATTTTATATTTTATTTTGAAACAGCATCTCACTAAATTATTAAAGCTCTCAGGCTGGCCTCAAACTTGAAACCTTTTTAACTCAGCCTCCAAGATTTCTAGGAATATAGGTATATTACCATGTCAAACTCACTTCTAGTTTTTTTGAAGGGAGTTTCCTATTTTTAAATTTTTTTTATGTTTTACAGTAATTGGTACATTACATACTGTCTTCATCATAGTTGTTCAGAGTACAAGATGCAGACATGACTGCTTATCTAAACATAATGAATACAGAACTTTCTTTTCATTGCAGAAAGATAAATTAGCTGTATATATAGTCCAATAGTCCATAATAGCAGTGGATTATCAGCTCATCTGGCATTATCAAAGGCTGTTGACTTGAGCCTTTTACAACTCAGCATATTAGTATGGCTTTCCTTTTTATACCTCCTTATTAGACTTTTCTGCTGGATTGTTAAGCCCAAGATAAAGCAAGATTTATATTACAAAATAATGTAACTTTCATATCTAACAAGGTCAGTCAGTTTCCCTCAGGATTTACCCTGAAACCATGTACTGTGGTTTGCAGAACTTTCAGCAGAGTCAGCCCTCTGAATGAATCAAAGCCATTGCTTGACCAATTTACTCTCTGTGAAAGCCTGAGAGAATGTTTTCTCTCTAGGTGACTCTCCTTAGGCACAATGTAGAAAATCAATCACTTTCCTCTGTGGCCCCATAATCTCTTTGAACAGGAAATCTAGGACTCCTCTGAGTTATAGGTAGTCATAGTACAGGTTCTTTTAGGTCCTACATCCTCACTGACCTTGAAAGGCTAGAGTGAAAATACTGGCTATTCTTGTATCCCTATTTTCTCCTTCTATAATTATTTGGTTTACCAACTTGAGCAGATTTTTAAAAAATGAAAATACTTCAAAAATTTTAGTTTGGGTATAAAAGCATTAAATTGTTTTTCTCAGATATATGATACAAAAAGAATGTGTCAGAAAATAAAAACCTTTCTATTTACAAAATTTTTGTAGCTGATAGTGAGGAAGCATATTTTAGACATAAGTGGGCATTAGAATGTGTGTTTAGACCTTTTTATTTGTTTATTTTTAATTTTATTAATTTTAATGAGAAAGAACAGTGAAACAGTTTCAAAACATATTAGTTTTATAGATACAATAATTAATGCATTGTATATTGTTGTCTTTATGGTAGTAGTTCAGAATACAAGATGCAGACATAGTAATTGTTCTAAACACTATTAGTACAAATCTTTCTGCTCACTGAACTAAGAGAAAGTATCTGTGTATGCCGGGCGTGGTGGCTCACGCCTGTAATCCCAGCACTCGGGAGGCTGAGGCAGGAGGATCCGTGCGAGTTCGAGACCAGCCTGGGCTACAAAACTGAGCTCAAGGCCAGCCTGAACTGCATAGTGAAACCCTGTCTCAAAAAAAGGCAAAAAAAAAAAAAAAAAAAAAAAAGTAGCTGTGTATAAAGTTCAATAGCCCTTAATAGTAGCCTTTGACATTTGAATATTTCTAATCCAACATAATTAAATATAAGAACAGATACACTGTGTTTGTTTTTGGAAAGAATTATATTAAAATGTGCTCTTTAAAAAAAGGCTTTGATAAGAAGAGCAAACACAAGACGTAGGAGAAGTTCAACAACACCAAAGCTTGTAAATAATGCCACAGAATACGTAGTATTTGGATAACATAAGATACTTCTTCAAACCTAAGAAAACTCTTTCATCTATTTCAAATTATTTAGATTATCATCCTTCAGATAGAGAGAATAAATATGCACCTGCCTGACATAGAACTGGGTCTGTTGCCTATGTAAAATAAGATACTTACATGTTTTCTTTTTTTTTTTTTTTTGGTAGGACCAGGGTTTGAACTCACGACCTTGCACTTGCCCAGCAGGCACTTGTGCCTCGGAGCTATCTCCCGAGCCCCAGTACTTACATGTTTTCAAAGCTGAAATTCACTTATTAACTTAACCTAATGACTTTCATTATCTTATTCAACATTATAATCGGAAGAGCTGGCAATATGATTTTAGATCACTGGTATTTGCTAGTAATTCATTTATGGTTCATGTTTATTTTTGCTCGTTGTATTCATTGTCACTTATTATTTAAGCAGAGTTAGTATATTTTTCATCTGTTTTGTGAAGAAACATTAGTTTTGTGTGATCTCATTTATAGTGGTGACTGAATATTTCCAAATACTCCTATAAATAATTCTGTGATTATTCATTTAAAAACTTCCCTTTGTATATATTCCTTTGCAGGCTATTCACAAAGAGCAATATGTGAAGCAACAACAACTTGAGCAAATATCTCATTTCTTTTTAAGGTATTTCTCACAAGGCAGAGAGAGAAGCTTCCCTGGCTGCTGATTAAATTTGATGCTCCTATGAAAATTTAGTGATGTCAGTCAATACCGTTTAAAACCACTCACTTGTACAAGTCAGAAATCTTGATGAATCCAGTGTTTCACTCACTGACATTTCTGAGTCTACTGCTACCTTATTTTGTATTCCTTTACAAGACTAGTACTTTAGCTATTCATCTGTGGATAGTTGCACAAGCTACTTCTAATGTTTAGCTATTGTAAATTGTGCCTTTGTAAACACGGGTATCCATGTGTCACTGTAATGTGATGTCCTTTAAATCTTTCAGGAAGATATTTGGAAGGAGAATAGCTGGGTAGAGTAGAATTTTATAGTTTCAGTTTCTTGAGGATTCTCCATACTTATTTCGACAGTGTTTGTACTGGCTTTCATTTCTATCCACAATTTAGCCTTTCTGGCCTTTGCTGCTGATTCATTTCTTGGTGCTAGTCGTTCTGTCTGTTCTAAAATAAAATCTTAGTGTCCTTGAAATTTATATTTCTGTGAAGATCAGCAATGTTGAAATAAAGAATATATTTTTATATGCAATGGGGGCTGCAGTGCTGTAAAGGTGGACTTGAATCATTTTACTTGAACATATGCTGGGTAACTAATTTTATGCACAAGTAAAAGAATGGATAATAATTGGTTTTGTTTGACAAATCCATCAAATTAGACAATAGCATGAACAAAATGGATATACAGTTCTTTTTATTTCTTAATCCTGATTGGTGTTTAGCTTTTTCATCCATTGCTTGGGTAACAGGTTATATATCCAAATATAAGTACATTGGAGAAAGTTAAATAATGGTTCTGTATGCAGAGGTAAGAGTAGCTTTTAGAAATGCAAAAGAGAACGATGCAAGACTTCGGGCTACTCTTGCTGAGGAATATCAGCACCCCTTGGGCTAAAAGATCAATAGTTTAGGAAGTTACTGAACAGTCTAGTCATGGTAGAAGAACTATAATGGACCAAAAACAAGAGGATCCATGAACTTGAAGGTAGAGGATGAGAATGGGTGAAAATGAAATTTGTGTTTATGTTATGCTCATGTTTATTTATGTTTTTATGTTAAGTACCGATTCTCTATGACGAATGTGATCATTATGTATGGCAATTATTCACTAATGTTTTTTTGTTTTTTCAGAAAGCAAGAAGGTACAGTGAAATAAAGTATTCAATTTCCTTTTATTTTCATTTTACTTTGTTTCTTTTGTTTTTGTTTTTCAATGCGGGAGATTGAACTTAGGACCCTGTGTTTGAGAGGCAGGCAAGCTAAGCCACTAAGCTATCTGCCCAGACCCTCCAGTAGAATAAATTACATGATGTCATTCTCTGACATGCAGGGTCCTTTAGATAACCTCAAATAGAAACTATAAGGTAAAAGGGCATGTGAATGGAATTGAAATTTTAGAATTCATAAGGCTCGGACTTTGTGTCCTGCTAGAAGACCTAAGAGACCCTGATGTCAGGACTTCCGCTAATAACAAATGGGCCCCTTCCCATTGTGTTTCTTCTGTATGGTGAACTTCTCATCTGCCCACACTTTCCCATAATGCTCTGTGAAACTGTCTTTGCTAGTTTCATGTTATCCATCAATGTGAACTCTGGACAGACTATTATAGCTTGCAACTTTAAACCCTTTCTGCAATCTGAAAGCCTGAAAATTTTGATCTTAAAGGCAATTCTTCTACATCACATGATTCTAGCTTTTGGAAGGCTATATGGGAAATTGAAAATTACTTTTCTACAGAAAAATAATGTGCTTTTACACTGAATAATTTTATTTATTTATTTATTTATTTATTTATTGCCTTTTTGAGACAGGGTCTCACTGTGCAGTTCAGGCTGGCCTTGAGCTCACTTTTTTAACCCAGGCTGGTCTCGAACTCACATTGATCCTCCTGCCTCAGCCTCCCGAGTACTGGGATTACAGGCATGCGCCACCATGCCGGGCTACACTGAACAATTTAATTTAAAATCTCAAAGAGTTTCACCCTAGAATATTTCTAAAGGTGACTCTGTTTTATCACCCATGGCCCCAAATTCACAGTTGTGTACAATATAGTAAGTAATAATTTAGATTTTAGCTAGGAAGCACACGTAATGGAACATAGTGGTTCTTAAAGTACCCTGAAAGGTAAATGCAGCCCTCTGAACCTGTAGACTGTTTTGAAATAAATAAAACAATGAAATTGTTGGATGTGTTGGTCAGCCCGCGTCAGCCCAGGGGGAGACACACAGTTGACAAGGGCAGGATCGCAGCACTGCAGTTAGCACTGACTTACCTTGTGACACCAGGACATTCCTTATGCTTTTAGAACAGCTCCTAAAAGACTCGCTTTATAAATTCATATTGACTAGATTTGGGAAATACAGTTATGGTACCAGAGGCACATTTGAACCCTATATTTGAGCCACCAATTTTCCATTGCCTAAGTAAGCTGTTTTAAATATGAAAGAAAACTTTACAGGAGATCAAAGTTGTATAGGTCAAGTCATTAAACTCCTTCACTCACATGTTTTTTTCCTCTGTGAAATTTTTTTTTGTCTTTTTTGTTTGTTTGTTTGTTTGAGACAGGGTCTCACTGTGCAGTTCAGGCTGGCCTTGAGCTCACTTTTGTGGCCCAGGCTGGTCTCGAACTCGCACTGATCCTCCTGCCTCAGCCTCCCAAGTGCTGGGATTACAGGCGTGCACCACCATGCCCGGTTTTTCCTCTGTAAAATTAAGGATAGTGCCTAACATCATTGTGGAAAGAGAGGGAATGCATTGTGGAAAAGGGATCAATTTACTGGATAAGTAATTGGTGGCAATTTCATGGAGGGACATTTTATTCTGCTAACAGAGGTTGCCACTGTCTTGTTTGCAGTTAGTGGGGGTGCTTCAGGTTAAAGATTACTGTCAGAATCCCTGGCTATCCAATTAGAAATTATAAAAAGCTCACTAACTGTAAACACCTTGGGGAAGCTCCTGGAGCATAAGAAGGAAGTGATTGTGCCTTATCTCAAGTCTCTTATTCTCAAAAGCTTTGCTGCTGTTTTATAGCATTAGCAGGGTGATTGTGTGTGTCTGTGTGTGCGTGTGTGTGGGGGGTGTTCTCCGGAGGACTGTGCACAAAAATCGAGATCTAGCAGAATCTCAAGGGCTTCCTGCTAGGAAGTGGCCACTTTTATGTTTGAGTTCCAGATTCTCCACTTCAGAGCTCTGACCTAGGGCAAGTACTTAATCTCCTGGAAACCTCTGGTTCTTTATGATACGAGCAGCACAACTTCTGATTGGGGCCAGAACTAAGCTACACATGACAGACAAATGAGCTAGATCAGCAAAAGATATTGATCATCTTTTTTTTTTTTCCCTTTGGTGGCCTGAGGGATCGAACTCAGGAACTTACGCTTGCCAGGAAAACAGCCATTCCGCTGATAGTACGACTACTGTGATGTGGTAATGAAGTGAAACACTAAAGGACTTGGGTCATATCAGTAAAGAAGACTTGTACCCCGGACACTTTAATTTTTGTGTTCTTTGTGCTCTGCAAAATGCAGTCTAAAATCCCTAAACAAGTTAGTCTCTATCACAGTCATCCACTGTAGTGAGGGTATAAATATAAAACCTGTGTTGGAGGCCACTCTTTGCCAATCTTTCTACTAGGAATTTTCCCAACTCTGCAGAGTTATTGTTAATCCTTAAAATGTTACCTGCATAAATATGTTCAATTTAAAGCTGTATGATGTACAATGATCACACAGGGAACTTCTCCCAGTACCCTCTGCAAATACAAAAGTCTGCAGTCATTCAAGTGCATTGTATACAATGGCATAGTATGAAAATAATTATGATGTACTGTTTATGGAAAAAATGATCATTTCTTAAAGATAGCTTTACTACGTGCTGGAAATTCACATTTAATTTGATTAACTGTCTTATTGTAGGGTCTTTAAAAGACTACTGTTTAGGGAAAAAATATTCACTACTGATACATCTCTTTTCCTAATGTTTTGTAATCAATGGATACAGAACCTGAAGATACAAAAAGTCGACTGTATACATAAATATGAGCTGTCTCTGCATGTAAATATTATTTTTGAAATCTACACAACTGGAAAAGTATTAGTGGAAGAACAATAAGCATGTTTAAGTGGCAAGGTATAAGTGTCTGCCATGTTTCAGGTGGACAGGGGATTGAACTCAGGTCCTTGCATTTGCCAGACAAGCACTTATTCTACTGAGCTATCTCCCCAGCCTGAAAGTAGAGACACTCTTTGTCCTTTTAAAGTTTACAAGAGCAGATAAAAAGTTGTCCAAATAACCCCATGAACATATATGAAACTGTACTGTGATGATTATGGTGTTGCTTGAGAGGTCAAAGTAGATGACCTGAGAAGTGAAGGATTATTAGGATTTCTCCAGGTAATGAGGCATGTGGAGCCCTGCCAGGGAAAATGCTGTCATGTGCCTAGCTGAGGCCTTTTGACAGAAGAGGGCAGGAGGACGTCAAATGGACAGGTGCAGGATGTCGTGGCACAGGCAGTGGAGAAGGGAGGGTGACAAGATGGTGGAGCCATGTGCTTGCAGGGCTTAAACACCAGAAAAAGGGGTCGGAACCAAATTCTGTATTCAAATTGTTTTCCTGAAGATTGCCGTGGCTGCAGAGTCGGGCCACTGGTGATGCTATTTCATTTGCTGTGCTTTCTGGCTAGTACATTGCCTCTGTTAGGGTGCTAGCATAACCAAAACACATCTATGGGCATGGCATATAATTGTTATTTTCAACTCCTTCTGGAATTTTGCATCCCTGTTTCCTCAGCACTAAATTTGGAAAATAGGAGTGTTTTTGCACACAGCAACAACGCTCAAGCCAACACTCCCTTGGCATCTTGAATATTTTCTATTGATGTGTAGCTCATTTCTTGTTTTGTGAACAATATAGCATTAAATTCTTAGCCTCATCCCTTTAAATGTGTTCTCTTTCTTACACAAATAAAGTGTGCAATATACATATAATTATATGAACATATATAAATGCATGAAATCTGCAGTAAAATATATAAATCCAGCTAAATTTATAAATATTGTTTTTAGCCATGCTATCAAAAAATATGCATAGACAACTTAAAAATATAAAATATGACTTCAGGAATAAACATTTAAAAATTATTCCGGAGTATTGATGTCATTTGTTCAATAATCTTACCATGTGCTGGGAATTCACATTTAATTTGGAGAACTGTCTTCTAGGGTCTTTTAAAAACTCAGATTCCCTAGTATGTGTGCCTCTGCCTAATGAGAATAGTGTCTTACATTTAATACAACAAATAAGGGAGAGGCCAAGTTCCTTTGTCACAACAGGTTCTTAAGATTCATTACAGCCAGCTTAACCTTGTAATCCATACATGTTGGTTACAAAAAAAAAAAAAAAAAAAAAGTTCACACCGATGTGACCAAGGGATGTTACTTATCTGTGAAAATGTGTATATCGTAGATGTGTACACATTAAACAGAAACTTTTCTTCCCCTTTTTGTCATGTTAAAATTTTAACATTGCTACTCTTCAGTCCCCTCAACCTTGAGATGCACTGGAATTTCTCGTTGACCCCGTGTTCCACAAATCTCTTGTTGGACTCTAGTCGCAGCTTTGGATAATTAGCTAAGTATGACAAGTGCCTGGCCAATCCCTGTGCATGCCCTTCTTCCCATGAAACCTTATTTATTTATTTATTTATTTATTTATTTATTTATTTATTTATTGTCTTTTTGAGACAGGGTCTCGCTATGCAGTTGAGGCTGGCCTTGAGCTCACTTTTGTAGCCCGGGCTGGTCTCGAACTCCCACCGATCCTCCTGTCTCAGCCTCCCGAGTGCTGGGACTACAGGCGTGAGCCACCACACCCAGCTTGCAATCTCATTTAATTCACCAATGTTGACTGTAGAGCAGAAAAGCTGTGAGGGAGCCTGCCACCTCAGAGGACATGAGGGCTATATTGTTCTGAAATAATGACGGATGCAAAGTATGGTGAACACAGAATGACTTCTTAAAATTGTATTTTTGCTCTGTCACTTCCTTTCCAAATCAGCAGCTTATTGGCATTTTTCACTATTGACAGTGTATCGACATTTTTGATTATCATTAGTTTATTGGTATTTCAGGAAGATATTTTACTGCCTGCAACAGCGTTATGATCTACCACAAACCTGAGAAAAACAACTGTTTCATGTTTGCATTTCAAAATATCCATAACATTACCTTGAAGACACCACCAATGGAGAAATTAGCAAGCATTCCCAAAAGAGAGAAAATATAAGATAAAAATGCAGCCAAATTGGAAAAATAAAATAAATTATCTTAAATCTTTGTCAATCCTTCAAAAAGGTTTAGGAATGAGTTGTTTTGTTTTGTTAAGTCTCATAGAGATGTGCCATGTTTTTTGTGTTCATAAATCATTCTTAATTTTTCTGCCTCCATACAAAATTGTTTATACTATCGTTTTAGGATGGTTAAGTTTACAAATATGCGGATAAAAATAAACTAGTTCTAGTTACCCACATAATATCTCATCTTTAAAGGATTCCCTTTATTTCTTTTTTTTTTTTTTTTTTTTTTAGACAGAGTCTCACTATGCAGTTCAGGCTGGTCTTGACCTTACTTTTGTAGCCCAGGCTTGTCTCGAACTCACATTGATGCCCCTGCCTCAGCCTCCCAAGTGCTGGGATTGCAGGTGTATGCCACCAGGCCCGGCTTTCCCTTTACTTCTTTATTAATAATCCAAAATAGTGAGGTCCCTCCAGAATAAGTTGACTGGCAGTCTTCCATGATCCTCAGTGTGGCCACTGAATGCCTGGTTTACTTGTTGCTAACTCAGTACATCAGGCATTTTGGTTTTTTTTTTTTTTTTGTCTTTTTGAGACAGGGTCTCACTATGCAGTTCAGGCTGGCCTTGAGCTCACTTTGGTAGCCCAGGCTGGTCTCGAACTCTCACCGATCCTCCTGCGTGGTGGCATCAGGCATTTTGAATATTGGATGATCTGCTTTACATTTAGAGTAAACAGAAATCTAAATTTGTCTGTCATTCACAGGTTTAAAGGGCTATAAGCCTGAAAAGAACATCTGGAGGGATTTTGGAAGGCGCAGATAGAGAGAATGCTCACTGCCACCCTTTCCTCATCCACTGGAATATTGAGCTGACTCAAACTTGCTGTACTACATACTGGCCTAGCGTGCCAAGGGCCTCTTGTGAGGGTTTGAACTTCCCAATGAGTCTCCTTTGGGTCATTATTTTTTTAATCTATTCATGTTTTCTGACCATAATTCCAAGGAATCATAGTAATGCAGTGAAGAGATGACTAGAAGGCAGTTGGTGGCAAGAGCAGGCTGGAACTCATGTGACCCAACAGGTGAGAGAGATTCTGCTCTCAAATGCTTATAACACAAACAGGAGAGAGTAGAGCTTTTTCTTTAAACCCACTCCCTGAGCTCTAGAAAATTCTAAATGTCTTTGAAAGTGGTAGAGAGCTGGGCACTGTCAAGATGTAAAAGGTGAGACTTGTTTACATATGTATGCTTGTATGTCCATTTTGTGTATACTTACATAGGAACACTTGGGTTGCATCTTTTTTTATGTATTTGGTTGTTATTTGGTCTCACTACATAGCTCAGACTCGAGGTGGTCCTCCTACTTTCAGCCTCACCAGAGCTGGGTACACCACCATGCCCAGACTTAGGTTATGCTCTTGAGTATATGTGATTATGTCTATGTGTGTAAGTACAGGTTGGGAATTACTCTTAAGTGTAACTGATTTTACTTGATGGATGCTCTAAATAATAAAATAACACAATAGTTAATTCATATGAAGACAGCAAGTAGATACATGGCATGAAAATATAAGATGCAATAGTCTTAGAAAAGACATTTAGAGTATTTGCAGAGGGGATATACTATAGATACAGGTAGAATTCAAAGAGCTACTGTATTTAACTTTGAACTCTGGTATGCTGCTGGTATGCTCTGGTATGATGGTACTTCAGGTATATTTATCAGTATGCCTATTATATGTCATAAAATATAAAGAAAACTAGAGTTAGTTGGAAAATATCATTACCATGGCAGTTTGTGGTAAGGATTGTAATATTAAGCTTTTACATGTTGACTGGTTACCTTTTTCCTGTTAAAATGCAGGCATCCCCAGGAAGGCGTGCACAGCATCAACTTACAACAGTGAATTTGTGCTAATGTCCAAGAGCTCCAAGGAATGTGGGTGGTGCATGTGCAGCAGAGAAAGGAGGAGGATCCCCATGGGAGATGTAGGGCATTTAGAAGCAAACTGTTGTGTAGTCTCATGAAGAATCTTCCATTTTAGGAAACATTCTCTCAGGCTTTCACTGAGAGCAAACTGGTCAAGCAATGGCCATGACTCATCCAGATGGCTAACACTGACAGCAGTTCTACAGAGCACTGTGCATGGTTTCAAAGTAAATCCTGAGGGGATTTGACTGACCTTGGGAGACCAAAAAGTTACATGTTTTGTTATACAGGTGTTGCTTTAACTTGCCTTTACCCACCCAGCAGAAAAGTTTAACCATGAGGCATAAAATGTAAAGCTAGATTAGTATGCTGAGTTGTAAAAGCTTAAATCAACCACTTCTGACATTGCTAGCTCTGCCAATAACCCACTGCAATTGTGGAATATTGGACTATGTATACAACTACTTTTTCTTAGTTCAATGAGAAGAAATTTTTGTACCAATAAAGATTAAAAAAATTAGCCGGGCATGGTGGCTCACGCCTGTAATCCCAGCACTCGGGAGGCTGAGGCAGAAGGATTGGTGCGAGTTCGAGACCAGCCTGGGCTGCAACAGTGAGCTCAAGGCCAGCCTCAACTGCATAGCGAGACCCTGTCTCAAAAAAAGACAAAAAAAAAAAAAAAAAAAAAAAAAAAAAAAAAAAAAAAAAAAGATTAAAAAAATTATCATGTCTGCATCCTGTGCTCTGACTAACTATCACAAGGACAACAATATGCATGGTATTAATTAAATTTTTTTTTCCATTTTATACTTTTGTTTAATATTTTGCCATTTCACACGCAGGGGTAGACCCAAAGTGGAAAGGAGTGCTGGGAAGAATTTTTACCTTGTTTGTCCAGTTAAAAAAAAAAAAAAAAAAAAAAAAAAAAACATTCTGAAGGGTCTGAAGCATCTTTTTCTCCCTGTCTGATTATTTTTTTATTTCACTGAAATCAGTCACGTTGAAAAAAGGGTGAAACTGTTGGAGACTGTGCCGGGTACAGCTTCATCAGGCAATCAGACACAAGACGGCACAGCTGCGAGCCCCACGCCAGCTGTGAGGCTGTTCCTCATCACAGGCCTGTCAGGGCACAGAAGAAAGCACCGTGGTCATGGAGGTGATGCCAGCACAATTTATTAATTTACTTCTCTAAGAAACATTTAAAATCAGTGTCAGGCTCTCCAGGATTATGAAGCAGTTTAATGGAGGATGAGGGCCCTTCTGAAAAGATCACCCTTCAGGTACACATTACGACTTTCTTGGAAATCAGGGCATGTGAAATCTACTTTTACTCCAGTGAAGCAACATATACCACATTGCATGTTGAGATTTTGTGTATAATATATTTATTTGCATACAGAAATATGTATTTCTATTGTACATTTTATCATTTTATTTATAGAATATATATATGTATATATATTTATATTAAGCATACAGCATATTCCAGGAAGATACATTAAATATACACATAGTTCATGCTACAGCGTGCACCCCTTGAACAAAAGCGTAATGAAGAGGCGTGGAACCGTACATACATGCTGAAAATATACTTTGCACAAGTTCATCCAGTGGTGGGTGTTTTCCTAATCTAGTTGAATACCAGTGCTGTGGTTGTTGAAAGGAATATTGTCAAACTGGTGGGGAGGAGGTAACTGCCAATGAACGAAGCAGGAGAAAATGAGAGTAGACCTCACTGTTGAGCAACCTTGGCTGGCAGCTTGAATTTCCTTCTTTCCCAATGTCATCATTACAGAATTGAAAAGTAATACGTGGACAAAAAGCAGGAGTATGTGGAATTTCCAGCTTCTATGAGTCCAACCAACAACCTTATTATCCCTGGTGATTCATTATCCTGGTGGCTTTGACCTAACACTTGAGAAATGACATTAAATGAACGGTAGACTGGCAAAGCAACAATCATTCCTTTTGTTAGGAAGTGAACTGGTTGTCTTTGCACTCTTAAATTCATCTTGTAAGACCACTCTGGTGTATTTACATTATTGCTGTAAGAAGAGAAGTAAATGCTGGACAGATGCTGAAATTTTTGAGAGAAAACAAAAGAAATGAATTGGATTTTTTAAAAATGTATTTTAGTACAGGTTCTACAGAGTCTCATTAGGTAGATTGGACTTGTAGTCATTTCCTTGCTCTCAGGCTCCCAAGTTCTGGGATTACAGGCATCAACTACCATGCCCAGGCTCAATCACCATCTCAGCACACCCAGCGGGTGGAACTGGCACTGCATGCCTGGGATGGGACCCAGTCTCTGCATCTGACTAGCAGGCATTTTAGTCCGCTGAGCTATCTGGATGACCCTGAATTATATTGTTATTAAAGGAGTATCTCATTATGTTTAAAATACAAGTGGCAGCTCCAGTTGAAACGCACCATGTCAATGGCAACCATATTGATGAATAACTAGTTCAATCTCTTGAGTGTACTCTGCCTATTACATTCAGACAGTAAGAGACTAAAGAGTGTGGATCTTCTGGGACTTGGAATGTACACATGTGACCTGTGCTCCTAGTCTGTGCATTGCAACCATACCAGAGTCAATGCAAGAGAGTTTCTGACACATGTTTGATGAGTATTACTTTTTTCGCCCCCAGCGGAGAGCAATTTACATTGACCATCTAAACCTGGACTGAGGTCATGTTTCGACTTACAGGAGGTAAAGATTTGACATTTTTCAATAGAACAAGAGTTTCTCAGCCTTGAGATTATGGATATACTGGGGCAGCTAATTTTTGTTTGGAGAAGGCATGGGCTCTCTCTTATGCATGGTAGCCACAGCAACCATCCTGGCTCCTATACCCTGGATGCCGATGCTACTTCCTGGTTTTGACAATCAAAAACACCTCTCTGCATCAGTAAGTATCTCCTAGGGAGACACTGTCTCTGACTGGGAGCCATTAAACAAACAAATTCAGCAGTAGCTAACATACATCACTGACTACTGTCTCTATTGTTCCAGTCATCTCAAATCAGTTTCTGATTCTGATTGGGAAAGTTGGCATGGCATCATTCATCTGTAGCTATTTTCTTGAATGTAATAGTTCCTCCTTCAATGAAGTTATCATTTGGGCACATATCAGGAACAGAGAGAATGAAGGGTGGACACAGTGGCAACAAGTGTGAGACAGATGGACTCATGATGGGTTGGCTGACAGGGCAAACAAAACCTGATCTCAAACCTGACTCTTGAGTGTCAGACAGTTTATCCCAAATGAAGTGAACTCTGTATCAAATACTGTAAAATAGGGGCCCGGCAGGATGGCTTAGTGGTCTAAAGCACCTGCTTAGGAAAGCTTGGGTGGCTACAAGGACCGCGGTTTGATCCCGGACACTACATGCTGCACCAGCCCTGCCCTCAGGGCAGGCTGAGCCAGCCATACACATAAACAAATAAACAAAAGTTCTGCAACAAGAAAAAAATTATTAAAAAAATACTGTAAAATATTTCAAAAATGACAGTGTAGGCCATTTTTTGTTTGTTGTTTTTTCAGAAAATCAGGAAGCCCATTGGCTTGGTATTTGTTTTGCTCAATTTGTTGATTGATTTGAACAAAAATGAACATTGATTGAGGATTGCAACTGTACAAGTAGTCAAACCTTGTTTGGCCTCTGTAACCACTATGTTTCCATCACAAAGATTATTAAAATACTACTGATTGAAGAATTTTGAAGGTAAATCATCTTAAAGAGAATTAACAATTTGCCATAGAATATAAAGTTTCTTTAAATGCTTGTGAATTATATTTTCCCCTTTCACTGTGTCACAGAAAAACTAGTGTACACCTGTAATCCAGAACTCAGGAAGCTGGAGAAAGGGGATTGCTGTGTGTTTGGGGCCAGCATGGGCTACATATTGAGTCTGAGGCCAGTCTGGAATATAGATCAAGACCCTGGATAAAACATATAAAATAAATAAATAAATAAAAGTATACATCGGTATAATTGTGGGCTAAAGAATTTAATGAATTGGTGTTGTGAGTACACACATAGAGATTTTGGAGGGATACAAATGAAATTACTCAGATAAGAAGTTATTTTTACAAATAACATGTTCCAATATTATTATCAATTGGCTTTTTTTCTTATAGCTTTTTGCTTTTATTTTAATTGTGTTCTGTTTCTTTTTTAAACTCTCCAAATTTTTGAAATTCCAATAATGAAGAAAGGCATAAAAGTAGTGCTAAGAAATTCTGAGGCTTAATACTGGCATAATGCTCCTATAGTTCATGTCATTGTTATGGGGCATGATATAATAAAGCAGAATATGAATTTAGCAAAGACATTTATGAGTTTGATTTCTACCAGTTGGGCCATCTTTAGAAATATGAGAGATAAAAATGAATGATGTAACAAGATACGACAGATAAAGTACGCAGATAAATGGAAATCAATAAAATCCTGTGTTTACTTCAACTATTAAATTAAAAATTCTCAATGTGGATAATATTTTGTGTCATTATACCACTTAAAATGATAGTTTCTGACTAGGCTTTTTAATCACCTACAATTACATGGTGAGAAGGGATGTAAGAAAGGCCACCTGTATTTTTCTATCGCATCCTGGGACCTTGACTGGCATCTGTAGCCACTATGTTTCTATCACAAACATTACTAAAATTCTACTGATTGAAGAATTTCAAAGGTAAATGATCTTAAAGAGAATTAACAATTTGACAAACATGGAATTTAAAGTTTCCTTAAATACTTGTGAATTATATTTTCCCCTTTCATTATTTCATAGAAAAATCAGTCAGCCTTCATAGTAATTGAAATATCATCCATTAGCAAGTTTTGAACAGAAGGTCTTAGTCTCTTGGGACTGCCCCAGTTAACTAACCTTGTTTAAGATTCAAAATAAATAAAGCAGTATCTTCTTCCTGCTGGTAAAGTCAGGAGTTCGTGCCATACAAGTTGACATTTCCTGTGCAGGTCAGGGAGGTGCCAGGTCAAGCACACTGGCCTTTTCATCATCTATATTTCTCAACTCAAAATTCATTTAGCCCCAGTGAACTTTCTCCAACCAGTTTGAACATTCTTTAATTGTTTAAATTAATTTAGAATGCCTTTGTTTCTGTAGCACATTTACATTTTAAGTAGACAGTTCTGTTAAAACAAAGGCTAGTTGGCGAAAAAAAGAACATATTACTGAGAATTTTTATACAAAAGATCATAGAGAAACTAAATGCTTGCAGGCATTTAAAACTCCCAAGAATACCAAGGACACAGTGGGAATGGCTGAAGTGCCCATTTGCATAGCTGGCACTAGCTAGATTTACTGAAAACTCTGCAGATTTTACTGACACACAATGTAGAACAGGGAGACACAAAAGCTAAAGCTGTATGGAGAAAAAACGAATGTACCCTACACAGAATTTGCATTTATTTTGCTTGATTTTTATGGAAAGAAAAAGAAAGGGTGAAAAACAAAAAAACAAGCGTCAACTACATTACAATCTTACAAATCATGTCACACAACAAGCACAGAGGATGCTGAATACCCTGGAGCCCACGTCTTGGAGCCCTTTGGCCGATTGTCTCACATGGTCCTTATGTAGTGTCTACTTCTTTGTGTCCACTTCTCTTCGTCAGCCTGCAGCTGTGGCACGCCATCCTCATGCAGACCCATGAAAACAACAACAAAGAGAAACAAAAAGGGGTTGACAGTTTTCTTGTGCAGAGACTGGTAAAACTGTAGACTCAGAAGCCCTTCTCAAGAAAGTAGGATACAGTGGAGTGTGCTCCTTAAATCACCAATGTCAACGTATCTCGTTGTCCCATTGCTCCGGACTGCCTGGGTTTGTTAGGTACAAGATTTTTCAGACTAACTCATGGGCACAAGTGAAGTGTCACAGTTGAGCTCCTTAATTGCACATTCTATAATGAGACTATAAAGTGCACTGGCAGAGAGATCATTCACCTTTGTTATCCTTCTCAAGTTCCCTTTGGCCACCTTCCTTCTGTCAGAGACTATTTTACCTTGTAGCGCCTATGTTCTTGTAATGACACATGAGGAGGTGCTTAAAGGTCTTCTTGAACGTGGCGTTGCAAAGTGCATAGCAGGCGGGGTTGATGGTGCTATTGATGTAACAGAGCCAGTAACCAATGGTCCACACTGTGTTGGGGATGCAGGGTGCACAGAAGGTGTTAATGAGCACCATGACATTGTAGGGAGCCCAGGTAATGATGAAAGCCAGCAGAATAGCCAAGATCGTCCTGGTCACTTTCTTTTCCCGGGAAGGAGGAGGCTTCTTTTTCGCAGGTTGTTTAGTCATCTTCACAATCTTGCGGGCCACAATGTTCTGTTTTTCATCTCCATTCTGACCTGAAGACCCAACTAGCTCCACAGTGGTATGACTTGGGGTGCCTGAGTCACCTTTTTGTGTCTTGGTGACAATTTTGATGCATGTTTGCTTAGAGTTCTCTTCTTTAGAATGACCTAGGGAAGTGGATATCGTGTTCTCATCCTGGGTTATTTCATCTTCTCTCATATTAGAGGCAACGGCACTGACTGAGGTGGAGTCATTGGAGCTCTCCTTCTCCTCCCCCTGGACACAGTTTTCTGTCACAGCACCTCTGGGAGCCTTGCCATTCTGGATTTTGTTGTGCTCCAGGGCACCATCGCTACCAGGCATGTCATTATTATTTGGCTTCACTATCCTTCCTTGCACCAGACTCGGTGACACTGGATCTTGGTTGGCCACAGGCTCCTTCTTCTCTTTCTTGATCCTGCTCTTGCTGGCTCGGGATATATGCCAATATAGCACAGTCATGATAATTACTGGCAAGTAGAAGGCCGCAATGGCAGTGCCAAAGGTGACAGCAGCATTGGAAAAAAACTGAATGTAGCATTCTCCATCCTCCACAGTTCTCACCCCTACGATGAATTGCCAAAAAAGGATGGCTGGAGCCCAGAGGATGAAGGAGAGGACCCAGGCTGCCGCAATCATCATTCCCGCCATTTTTGTGGTCCGCTTAACTGGGTAGGTTAAAGGTTTCGTGACACAGAAGTACCTGTCAAAGCTGATGATGAGCAGGTTCATCACTGAGGCATTGCTGACCACGTAGTCCAGAGCTAGCCAAAGGTCACACACCACAGGTCCCAGAGGCCAGTAGCCAATCACAGTGTAGAGGGTGTACAAGTTCATGGAGAAAACACCTATGATGAGGTCAGCACAGGCCAAGCTGAACAAAAAGTAATTGTTGACGGTCTGCAGGTGGCGGTTGACTTTAATGGAAACCATGACCAGGATGTTCCCAATAATGGTCACCAAACTGAGGGATCCAGCCACAAGGACAATAAATACCACTTCAAATGTCTTATAAGGGCTGGCAATAGCCAGGCTATTATTGGAGGAGTTTGTTGAATTATTCATTTTGTATTTAGTAGACAAGTAGACAAATAAGCATTTAAACCTGTAAGGAGATAGAATAAAATTAACAAATATGATATGTACATTGCTGTAACATGCATCTTATTTACTCTTTTTCAATTAGTTTTACTTCAAAATGTTCGCATGTTTACTGTACAGTTCCCTATGTAAAAGGCAAAAGACTTTAAATGGGAGATTCAAAAATAACTTTCAAGCTGGCAAATTTCAATAACATTAAGAACATGATTATATAGAGATATGACTGTCTTTCATCTTTCCACTTACCTCTTCTATTAATAAACAGATCATAATCCTGATTAGTTGAACTAAATAAACCAAAATTATGCACAAAACCTTTCAAAGCATCCAGAGATTTCTAGAAAGAACATAGAATTAATTAAGCAGTGAGTTGACACAATTATGGGAGAACGTGTAAAACTGAACGTGTGAGTTTATAGTCAGTAGCAGCTTTTGTCCTGGTCACTCCAAGCCTTTTCCATAAAACCATTAATGGGGGTAATAAAGACAAGTAAGATGCTTTATTTTCCAATCTACTTTCCTGATGAAAATTATTTTATTTGATCTCTGCTTTGGAATTGGAATCATTAATATCCACAGTCGAATTTCAAATATACCTTATCTTACAAAATGATCATTTCTTAAATTCTGACAGGATTGTGCCCATTTTTGAAGGCTTTCTTTTTCAAACTGCTATTAAATGTGATCTTATTATGCTTTTGGTCAAATCTTTCGCTTTACTGAAGAGAAAACTGTGGCCCAAAAAGATGAAGAAATTAATATAAGACCAAATGCACATGGGTGATAGAGATGAGACTACCGTGAAACTTAAATGCGTTCAGTCATTATTTCACCCCACCCTCCTATATCTATGGAAGGACACAACTAAGGCACCATGACTTTTCTACTCTCAGCCATGATTAAGACAGGGTCCTTGCCTGAAAAATGTAAGTTCCAGGGACAAAAACAGGCTGATGAAAACCCAATGATTGGGCTTACATGTACTCTCTAAGTTTGTTGCATTTAAATAAATTATCACCACCATTTCTTAATTAATCACGTCCAAGTCAGGTAACAGGGGAGTAACATGTGGTGGGAATTCAGGATGTGAAGATTATCACTCAGGACAGGAAGAACTGTGACACATTTCTGGAGAAGAGGAATCAGAGGAAAAAGCTAGTCCAAGCCATGCTCCTCTAGTGAAAATTAGTGTGAGTCAATGGCAGGAAAAGGATGAGGGACAGAAAAACTTACTTCTTTTTTTTTGTTTTCAAGTTTCAATTTTTTATTGTTTAAATTTAACAATGGTTATATTACATATTTTCATCATCAGATCAGTTTAGATTAATACATATAGGTATATAAGATTGATCAAACAATTAAACATTAGCCCTTCTAAATCAACGTTACTTTTTTTTTTTTCTTTTCCCCTTTCTTTTCTTTGAAAGTTGACATATTTCATATTGTCTTCACAATCATTCTACAGAGTACAGTGTGTGGGCATGACCCACCTCCCTATTGATGTTGCTTAGAAAAAAAAAAAAAAGGAAAAGAATATACTTCTCTTTGGACTAAGAGGAAGCAGATACATAAACAGTCAAATGTTCTGCAATTGCAGTGGGCCACCAGTGAAGCTTGTGATGTTGGAGGCTATTGAATCTAAGCCTCCTAAAAAACTTACTTCTTTTCAGTTCAAAATTCTGAAACATTTTCTGATGGCACTAGTTGCAAAGCAATATATTATGTTACAGGGGGAACAGTGCCTTTGAAATCTATGGAGAAAATTCATACACTAGTGGCACACCTAGTGTTGAAACAAATGGTTTATTTTGCTTTGAAAAGCAAGTTACCTTCAGGAGTTTTAAAATAGAAATGCTCTCCTTTGACTAGGGACTTGACTATAATAAAGCTCCAAAACTTCATGTACCATGTGGAAAAATGTACATAAGTACTATATAATCATTTAAAATTGATACACAACAAAGAAACAAAAATAAGTAGTAAAAAATGTTATATATGTATATATATACATATATATATATATATATATATATATATATACATACTCATGTTTTTCTTAATTAATATATAAGAGTTTTAAAAAAAGGGAAAAACAAAAGTTTAACAATCTAAAATATTGATGTACTAGTTAGACAAATGAAAAATGATAAAGAGCCAGGTATGGTGGCACACGCCTGTAATCCCAGTACTTGGGAGGCTGAGGCTCATCAGTGTGAGTTCAAGACCAGCATGGGCTACAAAAGTGAGCTCAAGGTGAGCCTGAACTGCATAGCAAGACCTTGTCTCAAAAAAAAAAAAAAAAAGACAAGTGTTAAAGATTTTTAAATATGAAAAAGTACTAACCTCCATAATTTTAAAATGTAAACACAAACAAATGAAGCACTTTTTTTTTACCCGTACTAGAAAGTACTTAAGTATTCTTAATTTCTTTTGGTGTGAATATGGGACTAACTTCAAAGAAGGGAAATTTATTTGTATCTATGAAAATTTTACATAAAAATTGAACTGAATATATATAAAACTTTAAATCTATTAGGAAATGTGTTACTTGAGAATTCTGCATCTTAGGATTTGTTTCTCAGAAATAGTCATACAAATATGCAAAAATGTCTACTAAAAATGTTCATTATATAATTTCATTGCAGCAATAAGACCTACAATATTGAGTTCTATGATTAATAAAGAATTGTTAAATATATTGCAGAATATTCTTATAGCAGCATATTATATAGCTGCCAAATGAATGTGTCCTATATTTGTTAGAGACCTATACATTACAAGACTGTAAGATAAAAGCAAAGAATGAAAACACAGATTATTATAGGATATAATTATTTTGTGCAGTGAGGTCACTATATGATATCATATACATGAAGAATTTAATCTGGAGAGTTAATTCAACAGAATAGAACTCATCATCAGTAGTAAAATTCTTTTTTTTTTTTCTTGTTCTTATGCCTCTAACTTATTCCAAGAAAATATTTTCACTGTGCTTATCATCATTCCAAGAAATTCTTAGTAAACAACATAACTGTAAAAACAAAACTCATTTGTAAGTGCCACTTTTTTCTGTTTACCATACAAATTCATTGTCATTTTGCAACTGAAACATTTGTATATATGTTTCATGAAATATTAATTTTAATTAGCTCTGATTTAAGAGGTCAGTTGCTAAATGTCATATTTGACACTTGAGTATTGTTTCACATCCCCTTTGATAAAGTTTAGAATGATACCCTAGCTTTCATAAAATATTTGTAAATATCTTCTTTAAATAACAAAAAAAATTGAAATTGAAAAATGGGCATTTGAAATCTGGTAGCTTGGTCTCTTTTTTTACAGATTACAATAGAAGAGTAAGACATTCTCTCAGGCTTTCGCCAAGAGCAAACTGGTCAAGCAATGTCCATGACTCACCCAGAGGGCTGACCCTGACAACAGTTCTACAGAGCACTGTACATGCTTCCAGAGTAAATCCTCAGGGAATCTGATGGACCTTGAGAGATACAGAAGTTATATGTTTTACTATACAGGTCTTGTTTAAAGTTGCCCTTAACCACCCAGCGGAAAAGTTGAACCACAAGACATAAAACATAAACCTAGATTAGAATGCTGAGCTGTAAAAGGCTTACATCTACAGCTTTCAACATTGCCAGTTTTACCAATAACCCACTGTGATTATGGAAAACATTGGATTATGTATACAACTACTTTCTTTTAGTTCAATGAGAAGAAATTTTGTTGTACCAATAATGATTTGAAAAATTTAACCAGGCATGGTGATGCATGCCTGTAATTCCAGGACTTTGGAGGCTGAGGCAGAAGGATCAGTGTGAGTTCAAGATCAGCCTGGGCTACAAAAATGAACTCAAGGCCAGCCTGAGCTGCATAGCAAGACCCTGTCTCAAAATAGCAATAAACAAATAAGTAAATAAATAAATAAATGAAAATAAAAATAAAAAGAAAGAAAGAAAAGAAAAAGAAAAGTTATAACATCTACACCCTGTGCTCTGTATAATTAATAGTACAACAATATGCCATGTATCAAACGTTGAAATGTATGACTAATGTGTTTTAAAACTGTCACATTGCTGTACATTGTTATTTCTTATTAAAAGTAATAAAAATAAAAAAATAAAAAAGGAAAAAACAAATTTATCTATAGTTTATATGGTTCTTGTCATAGTTAGTAGCAGTTAATAATTCCGCATAATTTATACTGAGCTATTTGATTCTTATTCTGTCTTCCTCGTGGTTCATTTATTTTCTTTTCTGTACATTTTTAATCAGTGACATACATTAGTTTTTCAATATAAAATCATTAAAGGAAAACTCAGTCCTGTGTCTTTCTTTTTTTATTCATTTTAGTGAGAAATAGCAATGAGACAGTTTCAAAACAGGTTAGTAGGACAGTTACAGTAATTAATACGTTGCATATTGTTTTCTTCATAGTAGTTATTCAGAGGACAAGATGCAGACATGATATCTTATCTAAACACTTAGTACAAATTTTTCTTCTCATTGAACTAAAAGAAACTAGCTGTATATCTATACCATTTTGTATATACAGATATATATCAGATATATATATATACATATATATATACATATATATATATTTATATATATACATATATATATATAATTACAAAATGGTCTTTTATTTATATCCCCATTTTTTGTTTTGTTTTGTCAGAGATAGGTGTTCCATTGCTATTAAAGTACTATAGGTAAATGAATTAAGCAAAATAACCCAATACAGTCCAATAGTTCACAGTAGTAGTGGGTTATCAGCAGAACTGGCAATGTGAGAAGTTGTATCTTTCAAATATATAATGGACTGATCAGGCCCACAAATTCCCAAATAAGTAGAGAACAAAGGTTTAAATAAACACACATGTGGTTTGATGTTAGGGCTCCAGGACAATTAAAACTCTTTACAAGAGTTTGTTATTCTCTGGGAGATGAGACCAAGACCCACTCTGGGCATGCTGCTTTTGTTTGGCTTTCAAATAAAAAAGGAAGATACCAAGGAAATCAGGGAAATCGAGCAGGACCTTGGAAATAAGTTCAATCATTTCTCCAAGGAAAAATATGTTAATCTAGGAGAACTATATTATCTGCAGGAAGACTTTCACACCAGGAGTGAGATGTCTGTGGCTATCGTCTGCCCAGTTAATTGGGGTTAGAACCAGGTGTCCTCAGCTATGTTCTTGCTTTGTCCTTTGGGGTATCATGACATCACAGATCACTAACAGCCTCAGCTGGGAGTCATGATTCATAAAGATTCATTTAATATAAATCCACTGCCCATCTATAGACAGGGGGCCTAGGTCTTAGAAAGACTCATAAGTAAACATAAAAATCCAATTGATGATACAACAGTTACATGTTTTGCTATTTAGGTCTTGCTTTAACTTGGCCTTAACTATCTGGCACAAAAGTTTAACCATGAGGCATAAAAAGTAAAGCCAGATATGTATGCTGAGCTGTAAAAGACTCACGTCAACAGGTTCCGACAATGCCAGTTCTGCTCATAACCCACTACTATTATGGAATATTGGAATATGCATACAACTACTTTATCTTAGTTCAATGAGAAGAAATATTTGTACCAATAGTGTTTAGAAACATTAACATGTCTGCATCTTATACTCTGCACAACTACTATGAAGACAACAATATGCATTGCATTAATTATTGTGTCTGTCCTACTAATGTGTTTTGAAATCGTCTCACTGTTATTTCTTATTAAAAGTAAGAAAATTACATAAAAAGCCAATGGCTTAATTTCAAATCCTGCTCAGAACTGCTATGAAGTGTTCTCCATCACCAATGTATGTTCTCTCACTAAATATTAGCAGTTATGGAAATACATGAAATGTTGTATCATCTTTATGTGAAGAAGAAATTTGAGGTTATAAAAGAGGCTAAGCAATTTCTCCTTGATCACAAGGCTGGTGAGCAAATAATCTACAACAAAAATTGACATCCTCCCTTTTTGATTAGGGCTTCTGTCTCTGCTCCCTTCCTCTTTGAAGAATTACACTTTATTCAGTAGTAGATGAAACTGTTGGGCATTAGTGATAAACTATGTCTGGAGGTGGCTGGCTTAGACAGATCGTATTAGAGAACCTGAACTCATAGGAAAAGCAGTGAATGTGTGTGATATGAACATACTTAATTGGTATCAGATCTCCTGGATTTTCAGAATAATATTTGCTAAGGTATACTGTTATGGTTTATGTCTAGTTGTCCCCCTAAAGCCTCATGTTGTCAATGGGCAGGGATTTCCAGAGATTGAGACTTGACCCATGATCTCTGGGATTATGGGGTTTAGTATTGATGGCATTATGGGTCGAAGTGCTTCTGGGATTATGGGTGTAGCGTAAGGCGGAGGCTAAGGTGGAGAGCCTGAATATAATATAAAGAGAGTCAGAGAGACAGACTAGAGCTATTGCTGCTGCTCTGCTGCCCTGATTAATTGGCTGCCTCTGCCACCATTTTGTTGCTGTTCCACCGCCACAAACTGGACACTGTCTGCCCTGCTCCACTCAGCCTTGGGCCAGCCGAATATGGACTGAAGCCTCTACGAACTGTGGGCTAAATAAACCTTTTCTTCCTTCATTTTGAGTGTCGGGTATTTGTCCCAGCAACGAGCAAAAAGTAACTAAGACATATACAGACACTGTTATTTAAAATAGAAATGAGCACAAGCATTTGATAAGTGGCATTCTTTAATTCCAGGGTGACAAAGATATTCTGCAAGACCAACAGCCGTTCCTCTGACATGAAAGTCATTTCTTTCCATCAGCTTTTGCCTCTCTGCTGTCTAGATTGCTGTAAAAGCTTTTCCATCCATCCTACCACCACAAGGTATTATTAAACCCATAATTGTGACAAAGCTGATGAAACAACATAATTACAACAGACTAAACAATTAATATGACCTTCAAAGTACTCTATGCCTTAATATGGCAAGTGTATAATAAGAGTCCATCTGGTATTTTACAATTTAGTTTATAACTGAGTTCTGGAACTACTATGGAAATTTATGAGATGAAAACTTTCTGCTGTTAGTTTCTCTTGGTTACTTGAACCCCTAGGGATAGCACAGATAAGTGTGACATGGTTCAATATTTTATTCACATTGCCATACGTGCTTCCCCTGCTCTTAATTAGTTGAGCAACTCTGAACATGTCACTTACATGCTATGTACCTTCCTTTTCCATGTTGCTCAAACAATAAGGATAATAACGATCCTCTTTTGAAGTTGCTGTAAGGATTAAAGTGTCACATGTCTCCAATCCATGATGTGTAAATGTCAAACATTAAATTTGTTGAAATACTTGGAATGCTTATACGTGGTATACGGTTTATGTCTCTGTGGCCGCCCAAAGCATCATGCAGTCATGGGGCAGTTTCTAGAGTTTGTGTTTAATTAATTCTCCAATGCTGGGATTACAGATGGGCGTGCTGTTTCTGTCCTGGGGCAGGTAATCTGCATTACGATGTAAGGAAGGGAAAGACACTAGCTGGTAGCTCTAGCTGCTACCCTTCCCTTTGCTCTTTGCTGTTTTCTATCACCATGAGCCACTTCTCTCTCCCTAAATAAACCTTTTGTTCCTAAATTTTGGATGTCAGGTATTTTGTCCCAGCAATGAGAGAAGAGTAACTAAGACAGATAGATTTATCTCCCTCTCTAGCTCCTCTCTTCTCCTCCCTGTTCCTGCCTGCCATAAGCTGCTGTAGTAAACCCTTCCCCCAAATCTTACACCTTTAGAACCAGTGTACATTGGACTGGCTAACATAATCTCTCCTTTAAGTTATGCACATTGTATGTTATGTGCCAGTGATGAGAAAAATTATTAAGACATTTTAGTCCTGGTCCTTGCTGTGACTATCTAATCATGTAATTTTAGGTGTTTTTGGGAGTCACTTGCAGAGATTTGGAAAGATTTTAGGTGCTTGGTAAGCCTGGAAAGTGATAAGCCAAACTTGATGAGACATTCCCATAAGAGCTCAGAAGACCAGAATGTACACGGAAATGCACATGGTAAAGGCCAACTTCAGCAGATGTCTGTTGGAAATAAGGATTCCTATGACAGGCTCAAGATCATTACACTCTGGCAGAAAATTTTTCTATACTTTCCTTATGTCCTGGGACATTTCTAGACAATGAGATTAAGGTTAGTGGACAAAATAATGTGGTGGAGGAAATGTGAAGGCTATAGATGAGTACCACCTCCTTACATATACATATCACCACATTTAAAATGCAGTGAGTGTGTGCTTGGCAACTTTTAATTTGATCTACATTAAAGATAAATGGGAAAAAGCCTTGTTTAAAAAGTTTGAAGCTTAGCCAAAAAGGAATTGCTCACAAATTTGGTGCTGTGAAGAGGCTATTTACTAAATAATTAGAATTAAGAACAAGTCAAGAGAGCACATACTATGCTTCTTCTATATTTCCTTTATTATTTTCTTTGTCTCTGTACTTCTTCCAAATGAGAGGTATAAATGGTATCTAAATTTGTGTGCTTGCTTGTTTTACTCAATATTGTGTTTTCCAGACCAGTGAATTTCTTATAAATGTCTCAAATTTGTCCTGCTTTATAGATGAGTAGCGTCCCATCATATATATATAATGTACTATTTTTGTCTGATTGTCTGTCAATAGATATACCTGCTACTGCCTGAGTTTAGGTATTAGGAACTGTGCTTCTATAAACAAGTATGCATACAGTGCTGCAGTATGATAGCTGAAGATCTTGGGAAAGAGACAGTGCTAAGGGTAAGAGATTAGAGGATGGGATGAGGAAATAAATAGATAAGATATACTATGATAAGATTCTAATAATCTCATGATAGTAAACATTATATACTGTAAGCATGAACTAAGTTTTATAATTTTAATAAGTGTGAAAATGGGAAAAAGGGACTCAGAGGAGCAGGGAGAGGGAGATTAAAAAAAAAAGAAACAAGATGTATCATGCACACATACCCATTCTCCAGGATGATGGTAAAATGCAGTACTGCAATCAGGTACTAATAAAAAATTGTGCTAAAAAGAAAAACAAAATGCCTAGCAATGATACAGTAGGAAAGGTGCCCTGAGAACCTGTCAGAATATGCCGGTCATTTCTGGCTCAAGGTTGCAAAGCTATAAAATTTTTCATTAAAAAGAGAGCCTTAGGGGGCCGGGGAGAGACCTCTGTGGTACAAGTACCTGCCTGGCAAGTGCAAGGTTGTGAGTTCGAACCCTGATCCTGCAAAGATAGATAGATAGATAGATAGATAGATAGATTACAGATAGATAGATAGATAGATGATAGATAGAGAGAGAGAGACAGAGAGAGAACCTCTGAGCCCCTCATCAGAAAGCCCATATAGGAAATTTGTTCATTGGAATTCAGTTCACAGTGCTCAAGGGTCCAAGCACTTAGTGGCCTCTGTAACCATGACCCAAGTGAACCTGCATACTGCTTCAGCTGGCAGTGGACCTTGGCATCATCCACATGTTGCTGGTTCTATGGAATGAAAGTGTCATGGAGTCTTTAGCTTAAATCTCAGGGGAGACTCTAACTGGGACCATCAACCAGTCCTGGGACTGCTAAGAATTAGCCAACTCTTAGAGATTGACTAAGGCTGTTTTGCATAAATAGATGTAAAAAGAGTTCTTTGGGAGCTGGGGTCTGAATGTTTTATAATGTTTTATAACTAAAATGATTCCATAGCCTCATGTTACTGAAATATAAGCATGTGTTAGTTGACTTGTTGGGAAGTGGAGCCTTATCAGAAGGAGTGGATCCCTGGAGGTATGATCAAGAATGCTGTACCTCCACGCCAACTTCCTGCCTATGTCTTGCTTCCTGGTCACCATGAGGTGAGCAGGTTTCCTCTGAGGCAGGTCCTCCTGTCCTGCTCTTCCCACACTGTAGGAAGCCTATCACAGTCTTCAACTGTGAACCCAAATAATTCTCTCCTGTGCATATCAGGATTTTTGTCTCAGTGACAAAAAACTAACTGAGACACATTAATCGCACTTTTTAGTTGTTCACAGAAAATTGTGTGTGTGTGTGTGTGTGTGTGTGTGTGTGTATTAGAACAATGTTAATAATAATGAGAATGTGTTAAGTAATACTAAGTTACCATAACTGATGATAAATTAACAAAATCATTAATAGCAATCACCTGTCAAATAATAATGATAGATGAACAGGTTTTAGCATTATGTTTCAAAGCAATGTGTGTTTTCATTGTACTGTTTTTAAATGTTGAACTGAAGAACAGAGAATTATATTACTTGGGGGCAAGAACAGGTCATTCAACCACAAACTCTGCTGTACCTCCAGGAAATTGGCGTGGAGATGCCACAGATTTCTTGCCTGAGGGACAGTCTTCCATTGCTACAACTGAACCTAAGACTCCCAGTGACATACCACAACCAAACCCCTCAAACCTATTATCAAATGGCTGCCTTTGTTTAAAAACCAGACTGAGGATCACCATTGCCAGGCAACTACAATGACTTTGGCAAGAGATATCCACAATAAAATGTGGAATTGCTAAATGGGACCATCCTCATGAAAATATATGACTCTCAAGATTCATGACATTTTTGCTAAAACCATGGTCAGTGATAGTGTAGCTGCTTTGGGTTTGATTCCCAACATTAAACACACCCATGTGAACTGATGAACAGCTGTTCAAAAAAGCATCCACGTTAATGATGCAGAAGTTCTAAATATTGGCAAAAAAAAAAAATGGATTCTGCTGTGTTGCTATAGGTATAATACTAACCACAATGTTTTGTTTCAAACAATCAAGGTCTGATATACATTCAGTACAGGTGGAGCATTGAATAAAACAACAGGGATTTTAGTCACATGAGCCCAAGTCAGGAGCAATGTTGGGTGCACGCATAGGGAGCATGAATCTAGATGAATCTGTAACTTTGTGAGATGTCATCATTCACCCAGATGTGAGTAGCTTAAGTGCTAGAACCTTTTGCATTTTATATCATTTAATTCTCAGAATAACAGCAGAGTTACTTTCTTTTCCAGCTTTATAGAGGACAATACACAAAAATCCAGCAAGCACTAGCTAGCCACAACTCAAGCCTAAGACTGTCTAGTGTTAGGATCAAGTTATTGTCACTATATGCCATCACAGTAGAGACTGAATTACCACAAGAGTGCTCTAGAGGAACAAGAAAAGTCAGGAAAGGGAACTTTCCAGACATACTCAGAGGTGGAGGATTGGGGGCTACTCCAGCTAGGCATGACTATGTGCTCTCCTGCCTTCTCCACCATGGCGCCGCCTGCTCACCACCTATAGAAATGGTGAAAGAAATGACTTATTACGATGTTTTGGGGGTTAAACCCATTGCCACCCAAGAAGAACTCAAAAAGGCTTATAGAAACTGGCTTTGAAGTAGCATGCTGATAAGAATCTAAATGAAGGCAAAAAGTTTAAGCAGATTTCTCAAGCTTATGAAGTTCTCTCTGATGCCAAGAAAAAGGAATCCTATGACAAAGAAGAAAAACGAGCAATTAAGGAGGGTGGAGCCGGAGGCAGTTTTGGCTTCCCCCAGGATATCTTTGAAATGTTTTTTGGAAGAGGAGGAAGGATGCAGAGAGAAAAGAGAGGTAAAAATGTGGTGCATCAGCTCTCAGTTACCTTAGAAGATTTATGTAATGGTGCCACAAGGAAATTGGCTGTGCAAAAGAATGTGATTTGTGACAAACATGAAGGCCAAGGTGGTAAGAAAGGAGCTGTGGAGTGCTGTCTCAAGTGCTGAGGTACTGGAATGCAAATAAGAATTCATCAGATAGGAACTGGAATGGTTCAGCAAATTCAGTCTGTGTGCATGGAGTGCCAGGGCCATGGAGAACACATCAGCCCTAAGGACAGGTGCAAGAGCAGCAATGGAAGCAAGATAGCTAGAGAAAAGAAGATTCTACAAGTTCATACTGATCAAGGAATGAAAGATGGCCAGAAGGTAACATTCCATGGCGAAGGAGACGAAGAACCAGGGCTGGAGCCAGGAGATATTATCATTGTGTTAAATCAGAAGGACCATGCTGTTTTTACTCAATACGATCTTTTCATGTGTAGGGACGTGTGGATACACAGCTAGTTGAAGCACTGTAACGCTTCCAAAGGCCCATGTCTATGCTGCACCACTGAACACTAGTCATCACCTCTCACCCAGGTCACACTGTCAAGCATGGAGACTTCAAGTGTGTGCTAAATGAAGACATGCCAATTTATTGGAGACCATATGAAAAGGGTTGTCTAGTTATCGAATTTAAGGTAAATTTTCCTGAAATAGGCTTTCTCTGTCCTGATAAACTCTAGTTGCGGGAAAAACTCTTTACTGAGAGAAAGGAAGCAGAAAAGACTGAGGAGATGGATGAGATAAAACTGGGAGATTTTGATCCGAATCAGGAAAGGCGGCGCTATTATAACAGAGAAGCCCACGAGGGTGACGCACATCACCACTGCAGCGGTGGTGTTCAGTGTCAGACCAATTAACGGGGCCAGTGAACAATGCACGCTGCTGGCAGGTAGCATGTAATGGTGAGTGTGCGAAGGACTAGAACCATCATATACTCACTGCTCACTATTGGTTTTGCTTCAATGTTCAACTACAGCAGTTTTTTAGAAGTTAAACGAAGAATAAACACAAATACAGGAGCTCCAGCTTTGCCCTGCATGTATGACTTCAGTGTATAAGATAAATTTTATGCCTGTGAAAAGTACCTAACCCTGGTATCCATTAGGCGATGCCTTGTTATTCATGGACAGGCTTAGACTGAAATGCTATATATATTGACTTTAGTGTGTGACCTTTCATTGTTAAGCTATGGATTAAAAGAGTATGTAAGGCACCTGGGAGGCTGAGGCAGGAGGATCGGTGAGAGTTCGAGACCAGCCTGGGCTACAAAACTGAGCTCAAGGCCAGCCTGAACTGTACAGCGAGACCCTGTCTCAAAAAGACAAAAAAAAAAAAAAAAAATAAATAAATAAATAAAAATAAAAGAGTATGTAACTGGCAATCAGAAAAAGGCAACAGTTTGTGGACATGTTGGTGTCTCTATAGTTATTTATTTATTTATTTATTTATTTTTGTCTTTTTGAGACAGGGTCTCACTGTGCAGTTTCAGGCTGGCCTTGAGCTCACTTTTGTAGCCCAGGCTGGTCTTGAACTCACGTGGATCCTCCTGCCTATATACTGTTGACCACTCCTAGCTACATTGTTTTTCCCGTCTTCTTTGGACCATCATAAGCCCTTGAACTCTGACTTCAGAGATGTGTAACTTTGAAATTAGACTGAAGAGATTACATGGAAAGATAATTTGCATATGTAATAAAAGAAGGTGATCCATAGGTATGTTCCAGGCTTGCTTTAACCCATTTGACTTAATGCTCCAATGTCACTGAAATTTAATGGTAATAGTATAGCAAATTACAATAGCTTTACTTGTATCTTTTAAAAAGTCGTATGTTCACATGCTTGTTCTGGGTATCAGAATTTAAGCAGTTGTTAAAGTGTATGAATGGAGGTGTGTGCCCTCGGGAAGTACAAGCAGGAGGATCAGTATGAGTCAGCGGTGAGACTCTGCACACACACAAAAAAAAAAAAAAAAAGAAAGAAAAAGAAAAAGATAAAATGTATGAGTGTCTTCTTAATGTACTTAGTACAAAGCAAAACAGACAAAAAAAAAGAGTCAAGAAAAACTGAGCCTGTATTGCAAGCCATCAAGAAACAGATAAATATGTAATAACATCATTAAATTTTATTGCAAGCAAGAATTTTAGAAATCCAGAGTGAATCACATGAAGTTGAATTTATTAGTGTTTGCCTTCATTTTTAGCTGTTAGAATGTTAGCATATATCCTTCTTTTTTTTTTTTTTTTTTTTCGCTTTAATAGCTTTTATTTAGCCATACACTCAAAATACTCACTGGAACATTAAACAACATTAAAAATGAGCTATTTATACTTTTTCAGTCTGTGTCAAGTCTTCAAGCTCCAGTATTCTACAGTTAACAGCACGTTTCAGTTTGGGTCAGCCCTGCTTCCAGTCAACAGTGACACAGCGGACTCCACATTTCCACAAGGTGAAGAAACATGTGAATGGCTTTCAGTATCTATTCTGCTGTTACTTCAATACATGGCTAAAAATGGCTATGTGTTATGGGAAGTCTTTGTCCATCTCTGTACTGCAGCAAGACCTAAAAAGCAGTGCATTCACTGAGTAAGGTCTAGTGTTGAAAGCATCCAGCAGGCCAGTACTGTCTGAAATTACCATGCTGACAGAGTAGCAATGGGTGTAGGCCAGATTTTACAGTACACGTGTAAAGGCTACCGTGGGTTTCTCTGAGAAGTGAAAAGACAGTTTGGACAAACTTATGCTTTGATACACAACTTTGAGTACAAGATGCTGTTGTAGAAAACATGAAAATGTAAAGGTTGATGCATTATAGTAATACAGGCACGTTTTGGGATGTTATTAGAAATAAGGAAATGTAAGATGGCAGAGTAATGGAATTAAATATTGCCTCTTTTCTGTCTTACAAATGAGATGTGATGTGCAAGTTTTAGCTATGTTTTAATTGATTAAAAAGCAAATAAAACTGATGAATTTTAAGGTTTACATAATCCTTATAAATATGTCAATCTTGTGAGTGACATTTATTTTAGTAGTTTCTGGGGTTGAGCCCAGAGTGGTACCTTTCCTTTAATGTCTTAAAAACATACTGTTTTATTTTCAGACAGGGTGTAGCATAGGTTGGTCTGAAATTACTGTTTTTTTCTCCTGGTACAAGGAATTGAATTCAAGGACCTTGTGCTTGCCAGGTAGGCACATGTGCTGCTGAGTTATCTCCCCAGCTCTGTCTTGAATTCTTGAACCAATATGTCTCATGATGGTTACCGGTGTGTACTACCATGTCCACCTGGATAAATGACATCCAAATTACAATTTTTTTCTCATATGGAAGAGATGTCCCCTGAGATATGTACTCTATTATTGAATTTACATTGTTTTTCAATTGCCAGTGAATCCCACTTTTTAATAAGCAGAGCAGGTATATGTTTTAACTAGGTTTTGAGGCTGTGATACAAAAATCAGTCACCTTTGCCATCGTTAATGTAGAAGAGAAGTATTAGAAAAATAGTCCAATAAAGAGAGGTCTATTTTAGGGAAAAAGACTATTTTTGCTAAAGGAAAGTTTCATGGTACAGTTTCAGTTCTGATGTAGCTGGTGGGGACAGAGTTTGCTTACATGGAAATGGCCCTTCCAAACCTTGAGAGTCTCCCAAGTTTCCCAGCCTGTGGCTATCACTCAGAATAGCCTTTATACCTCGATCATGGATCAAGTCTCAAACTCTAGAAGTCCCCGCCCCCTGACTCATGAGGCTTTGGGGAAACAACTAGACAGAAACCATAACAAATGTCTACTCTTTCTTTCCAAGCTCCTGTATCCCTCTATCATCAGTGATACAATGACTTGGTGACTTCACACAGGAACAAGATTCCTGCTTCTCTGCCATGGCTCTGGTTTTCGTTCTAGCGTATCTTCCTGAAGTCCTACACCACACCTAACATACCACAACTCTCTCTCAACCACAAGGCACTTACAAGGTAGGAGAGACACAAATTTCTGAGGCTTTTAGCTATCTCCAGTTATGGAGTAGGATCATGGCAAATACCAAGGCTAGAAGCTTGGGGTGGGGGTGATTGCTCAGATCAGATGGAATAAATATGGAAGTCTTCCTGGAAATCTTTCCTACACATCGATCCTTGCCTCTTCTTTTTTTCTTTTTTCCTTCCTCTTACTATTTGTGTGCATCTGATATTTTATTTATTTATTTATTTATTTATTTATTTATTTTTTGCATCTGTATACTCTTGTCAATTTTCTGCACTAGAGCTTTTTGGCAGGAAAATGGCAGGCCACTGG
>PVJA010010334.1:0-57708 GCA_004027025.1 Myocastor coypus
CACACACTGCCCTCTCAGGAGCACACTGCCTGGCCTCCCAGGCCTTCTTCTGAAATCGAGGTGGAAGCCTTCTTAAACTAACAGCTCTTGTATTCTGAATGCACCTAAAACCAATGCCACGTGGATGATGCCAGGGTCTGCTGCCAGCTGGAGCAGTAGCCAGGCTACCTTCTCTCTTGCTTGTAGGGGTGGAGTGCCTAGACTGATGAACACTCTGACCTTGATTCCTAGGAACAAATTCTCCATGCCGGCGCCATTTTGGAACCTGGTTTGGCCGCTGCCACCATTCTGGTACTTGCGTCTCTGTGGCCTTCTTTTCAAGGCAAAGCCTCTCTCCTTTGCAATTCTGGGGCTGCAGAGCACAGAGAGCTGCCACCTCTTGTGATGCCCTCCGGCCATCTTTTCAATTCGCTGGTTCCTTCCCAGCAATGGAGATCCTCTCAGCTCCATCTTTGCAGTCCACAGCTCTCCTGGTGTTTCCTTTCTGGCCAAACTCACATTTTAAATCATCCTGCTTGGCTCTTTTCTCTTGATTTCCAACATAAATCTGGCTAAAAGCTGCCAATAACAACCACACCACCGCCCCAATAGTTTGCTGCTTTGAAATGTCTTTTGAAAGATTAATCAGTCCACCATGCTTAATCTCAGTCTTAGGCAAAGTCTCTGGGCACGAGCAAAATTCTGAAAGACTTTCAGCCAATCCATAGCACAAATCATCTGGAGTCCAATGACCAATGCTGTCCTTTTTTCCAGCAGAAACCTCCTCAGCCTGGTCTTTACAGGCAGGCCTTCTGTCAGTCTTCTGGTCTAAGCTCTGACCAAAATCGCCCATGCTGAACAGCCAAAGCCGTTCTACTGCTTTGCTTTTAGCCGACATCTCTGAACCTTTCCTATCTCTTCCCGTAAGCCATTTCCAAAAGCTTATAATCCACATTGTCAGGTAGAGTCACAACAACGACCCCACTTCTCTGGTACCAAGTTCTGTCTTAGTTACTTTTTGCTCGTTGCCGGGACAAATACCCAACACTCAAAATGAAGGAAGGAAATGTTTATTTAGCTCACAGTTTGTGGAGGTTTCAGTCCATATTCGGTTGGCCCAAGGCTGAGTGGAGCAGGGCGGAGAGCATCCCGTTCAAGGCGGCAGAACAGCAGCAAAATGGTGGCAGAGGCAGCCAACCAAACAGGGCAGCAGAGCAGCAGCACCAGCTCGAGCTACAGTCTGTCTCTCTGTCTCTCTTTATATTGCATTCAGGCTCTCCGCCTTAGCTCCCGCCCTAAGCTACACCCATAATCCCAGAAGTACTTCCACCCATAATCCCATCAGTACTAAAACTTATAATCCCAGGGATCATGGATCAAGTCTCCCGCCCAATGACTCCATGAGGCTTTGGGGGGACAACTAGACATAAACCATAACAGGTGGCCAGTATGGCAGGGCTGCCATGGCACATGGCTGTGGTACTCGGGATGGAATATAGGTCCTTGCACTTGCACTTGCCAGGCAGGTGCTTAGACCGCTGAGCTATCTCCCCTGTGCATGATTTTTTGTGTGTGTGGGACTGGGGTTTGAACTCACAACCTTGCTTTTGCCAGGCAGGCACTTGTGCCACAGAGCTATCTCCCTGGCCCCATGATCTTCAAGAATTATTTCTCTCCTACTGTGAAAGATGCTATTGGCATTTAATGAGGATTGTGTTAAATCTGTATAATAGTTTTGGAAATATGGCCATTGGGACTGCTGCAGAATGGGATATGTTTTTGTTTTCTATGTTCTCTTCAATCTTCTTCAGAGGGTTGTCCTTTTCACTGTAGAGGGCTTTCACTTCCTTAGTTAGGTTAATTCCTAAATTCTGTGTTTCAGTTTTCTTGATGCTATTGTGAATGTTGTTCTCCCCTAATCTGTCTCTTAGTAAGTTTGTTGTTTTGTATATAAATGTTACTGATTTTTGAATGTTGGCTTTGTATCCTGCCACAATAATGAATTTTGTTATTAATTCTGGGAGACTTTTGTTGGAGACCTTAGGGTCTTCTGCGGAAAGGATCATATTGTTTACGAATAATGATAATGTAACTTATCCCTTCCATATTCATATCCCTTTTGTCTTTCTCTCTCATCTAAATGATTTTGGATAATGTTTAAAGAACTATATTGAACATTAGCCATAGCTGGGTGTAGCGGTGCATTCCAGCACTTTGGAGGTTGAGGCAGAAGGATCATTGCGAATTAGAGACCAGCCTGGACACAAAAGTGAGCACTAGGCCAGCCAGAACTGCATAGCAGACCTTGTCTCAAAAAGACAAAAAAAAAAAAAAAAAAAAAAAAGGTTGGTTGTGGCTATTTGGGGTTCTATATGCCTCAGTTCTTTATAGTTTTTTTCTTGCTCTATATTTGGGGAGTTTCCTGCCACTTCTGGGAAGGAATCTTTTATGCCATTTGCATGATCATCTGATTTTTCACTTATTCCAAGTGCTCTTAAAAATGAACCATCTTGCGGGTGTGGTGGCGCACGCCTGTAATCCCAGCACTTGGGAGGCTGAGGCAGGAGGATCAGTGTGAGTTCGAGACCAGCCTGGGCTACAAAACTGAACCCAAGGCCAGCCTCAACTGCATAATGAGACCCTGTCTCAAAAAGACAAAAAAAAAAAAAATGAAACATCTTTTCATGTTCTAGCAGCTGCTGGATCCATTGTTCACTTTCTCTGGTTGCTTTTGTTTTGTTTTGTTTTTGTGGAGCAAGAGGTTGAACTCAGGCCCTTGCGCTTACTCTACTGAGTTGTTTCCCCAGCCCCTCTCGTTGTTTTTAAAGCATCTTTGAGTAGATGGCCCTTGAAGGCATCATTGTTTTCTAGTTCTGAAATTTTGTCTTTGCACTGACCACTTCCGATGCTCATACTTTCAATATAATTTTTTAATTTATTTATTTTAAATTTAACAATGGTTATATTACATATTTTCATCATCAGATCAGTTTAGATTAATAGATATAGGTATATAAGATTGATCAAACAATTAAACATTAACACTTTCAACATCAATATGACTTTTAATATCCTGGGCTTCTCATTAAAAACTTTCTGTGGACCCTAATTTTTTGTTAAACAGGTCACTCATGTTTTGTTTAGTTTTGTTTAGCTCAGTTATCTTTTTATTAGTGTCTTCTGAAAGCTCTTGGACCATTTTGATTATTATTTCCATTATGTTTAGCTGTGTCTTTTGAGACTCCATGAGTATGTCTTTGATTTGTTTTCTACCCTCTTTTGTTTTCCTTTTGACAACTTGGGTATGTGGTTTGTGATGTTCCTCCTCATCTTCCGTACCTCTTGGACTGGCTTTAGGAAAGTTGAAAGTTCTGGGAGGCATTTTGTTACTGTGTCTTCTCATGCTTTATTGGTTTGTTTGTTTGCTTTGTGCTGAGGTTTATGGATGCTTAAAGACACTGTTACTAATATAAGGATCCCTTTAGCCACTTTTCAGTGACTATTTTGGGGGTGGCTAAAGATAGTTCTCTGCCTGAGCCCCAACATGCAATTACTTTGATCAGTTTGGGAGTGAAGGATGCAGTATAATTGGTCCAATGCTTTCTCTGGGAATGCATTTTAGGATTTTTTTTTTCTGTCTTTTTGAGATAGGGTCTCACTATGCAGCTCAGGCTAGCCTTGAGCTCACTTTTGTAGCCCAGACTGGTCTCAAACTCACACCAATCCTCCTGCCTCAGCTTCCCAAGCACTGGGATTACAGGCATGCCACCACGCCTGGCTCCCTAGGATTGCTTTTTGTTATTTTATTTTGTGAGTTTGTTTTGTTTTTGCTATCAGAAATTGAACGTATGTCCTTGTGCTTGCCAGGCAGGTGCTGTGCTGCTAAGCCATGTCCTGGGCCTATTGTTTTGTTTTATGATTTTTTTTTTTTTTTTTTTTTGGTGGGACTGGGCTTCAAACTCACAACCTTGCACGTGCCGGCAGGCATTTGTGCTATGGAGCTAGCTATCTCCCCAGCCCCTTTTATGATTGTTTTTTTGAGATAGGGTTTCATCATGTAGTTCAGGATGGCCTTGAACTTCCTATGTAGCCAGGCTGGCTTCAAACTCACAATGATCACCCTGCCTTAGCGTGTTGAGGAGTGTTAGGTATGCCAAAATCACCATGTTAATGTCACAAAGGTAACATGAGTATTGGTTTACAGAGAAAGCTCATTAATAGAAATAATTAATCAACTCTAATAATATTAATCAAATCAACTATAGTAATGTCATCCAAGATAAATTGGATATTAACATACCATAAAAACAAATTATGTACCCTTAATGCTATAGAAGAAATACAAAATTATGGTGTAAACATTAAAACAACCAGGTACTGACTTAACAGATAAAAAATTGGAAAGGCACAACTATATCTGCACTAATGTTACAATGTATGTGAATAATAATTAAGAACAATGACCATTTATGTCTATACTATTAAAAATATAGATAATGCAAGAAGAAAAATTACATCTGAGGAGAAAGAAGTGGTATAAAGAATCAAAAGGTATAAAGGAGAATAGAAGGATGTTTATAAATTTAGGTAAATATGAGACAAAAAATCTAACAACAATAGGTGACAAAACTGGGGATGATGGTGCACAGCTGTAATGCCAACACTCCAGAGGCTGAGGCAAGAGGATCATTGTGTTTGAGACCAACCTGGTCTACAAAGTGAGCTCAAGACCAGCCTGAATTGCATAGTGAGCTCCTTTCTCAAAAAGACAAAAAAAAAAAAAAAAAAAGAAGACAAAATAAAAAGAGAGAATAAACAAAATTATATGATTCTAGTGTAAGAACTCAAAAGAAGAAATAAAAATTGAAAAGTATAACACAGTTAAATGGAAACAGAGAATTTAAGGATTAAACAACTGTTATGGTTTATGTCTAGTTGTTTCCCAAAAGCCTCATGCAGGCATGAGGCAGGGACTTCTAGATTAACTCATGATCCACTGGGATTGTGGATGATCCACTGGAATTACAGATCTTAGTAGTGCTGAGATTATGGGTGTGACTGCTATGCCCAAACTGGGGCAGAGAGCCTCAATGCAATGTAAGAGAGACAGACAGACTTTCTCTGTTGCAATTGTTGCTGTTCCACTGCCATGAGCTGCTGTCCTCTGCCATGTGCCTCTCTGCCATGGAACCAACCAACTATGGACTGAAACCTCCAATAACTATGAGCTAGAAAAAAAAAACTTTCTTTCCTTCATTTTGGGTGTTGGATATTTGTCCCAGCAACAAGAGAAAATTAACTGAGACAACAAAGAGAGAGAAAGGAGAAAAGTTAGGAAATACGGCAAGGACATAACCATACATTTATATAGACAAGATGGTTAAGGCAATGGTCCTAAGAATCTCCATCAGGTTTCTGAAAATAGTAGTTAATGGGTAGAATTCTCACAATGACTAACTCTATATGCTGATATCGGTGAACTAAGCAACTACACTGAAGATAGCAACACGTATACTAAAACCATGTTTGAGATACCTGCCATTTTGGTCTTCTAAATGAATATCACTTCTAATGTCATATCAATTATTGCTTTACTCTCTTTTTCTTTTTTTCTTTTTGAGACAGGGTCTCGCTGTGCAGTTCAAACTGGCCTTGAGCTCGCTTTTGTAGTCCAGGCTGGTCTCGAATTCGCACCAATCCTCCTGCCTCAGCCTCCCAAGTGCTGGGATTACAGGCATGCACCACCACGCCTGGGTGCTTTACTCTCTTTAAAGTAAATGTTTGTTAAAAAAAAAAAAAAAAAAAAAGGTAATAAAAGAAAATGAGAAAAAAAAAAGTCATAGGATTGTCCTTCTGCAATGTTGTATATTGTTTGATTTCTAAATTTCTGTGTAAAAATGTGTAATTGGGTTTTCCCACATTCTATAGGGATTTAAATTTTAGAATATCCATAGTTGCTGGAAAATAGCAGTTCCATGTTATGTCTAAAACATTTGATATTCAGACAGTGCTGTTAAGCTCAACTGCCTCTGTTATAGGATAATGGTATCATTAAACTTCTCTTCTGGATTTTTTTTTTTTTTTTGTCTTTTTGAGACAGGGTCTCGCTGTGCAGTTCAGGCTGGCCTTGAGCTCACTTTTGTAGCCCAGGCTGGTCTTGAACTCACACCGATCCTCCTGCCTCAACCTTCTTCTGGATGTTTAATAACTAAAGTTTTCAGACTAAAAACTAGAGAAATAGATGGGCTACAAGGATAGCCAATAGTTTGGTCCTAGCCCTTCAAGGTCAGTAAGGACTTAGAACATAAGAGAACCTCTGCTGTGACATACTGTAACTCAGTGGTGTCCCAAATTTTCTGTTCCAGGAGGTTATGGGGCCACAGAGGAAAGGGATCAATGTCTAAGGAGAGTCACCTAGAGATAAAACATTCTCCCAGGCTTTCACAGAAAGCAAATTTGTAAAGGAACAGCTGTGACTCATCCAGGTGCTTGAAACTGACAAAAGATCTAGAAAATTCTGTACATGGTTTCAGGGTAAATTCTGAAGGGATTTGACTGACCTTGTCAGATACAAAGTTACTTTTCTTTCATTGCATCCGGGGGTCCGGCAGCGCACCCAAGGAACCAGGGCCTAGACGGTGCTCCCTGGGAACCCAGGCATAAATGGCATGCCCAGCATGTGGGGCTGGGGATTGAACTCAGGTCCTTGTACTTGCCAGGTCAGTGCTTATTCCTTTGAGCTATCTCTCCAGGCCCAAAAAGTTACATTTTTAGTTATATAGATCTTGGTTTATCTTGGTCTTAACCATCCAGCAGAAAAGTATAAACATGAGGTATGAAAAGTAAAGCCATATCAATAGGCTGAGCTTCAAGTTCAAGTTCAAAAGGTTCAAGTCAACGTCTGTCATTACCAGTTCTGTTATGGACTATTGGACTATATTGGGTTATTTTGCTGAATTCACACACTTACAATATTTTAATGGCAATGGAACACTCATCTCTGACAAAACAAAACAAAAAATAAGGATATAAATGAAAGATCATTTTGTACTAAAAAATACACACACACATATATATATTTGCATATACAAAATAGTTAAGATAGATATACAACTACCTTCTCTTAGTTCAGTGAGAAGAAAGATTTGTAGTAATACTGTTTAGACAAGACATCACGTCTGCATCTTGTACACTGAGTAGCTACTATGAAGACAACAATATGCAATTGCAATGCATTAATTATTATAACTGTATTACCTGTTTTGAAACTGTCTCATTGCTATTTCTTTCTCATTAAAATTAATTAAAAAATAAAATAAAAATAAAAATGCTTTTGAAAGAACATGAAGTACTAAAGAATCCCTACTAGAATTTAATATATTTTGATTTGCATTCAAACATGTGTGTTTGGTCAAATATAAAATTTTACATAAGATTTATAATGTAAAGATCATTTGAAAGGGCTATGTCTATATTTTATAAATTTATGAACATCTTTCTTAAACCTACACCAATTAGGATTCTGATTTTACTACTCAAACAAAATAGCTCTTGTGGAGATTTCTAATGACACAAAAAGCCATGAAGATTGAACCTTGGATCATTTCAACATTAGGAGATCAAGCAAACAAATATCATCATAAAAAGAGACAAAGGAGTAGACATAGAGGTAAGATGAAAACCAAGTCTCAAGGAGGTGTCTCAAGGAGGATTGGTGTAATGGGTCAGCTGAATTTTGTGCTATAACTATGGGAAACTATTAGGTTCCCTTATGCTTCATGTTATCTACTCCAAGGAATGTGTTCTCACCCTCTGTTCAGGTTATTTAGTAACAGTAACTCAGTAACTATCTCCCCTCCCTAATATAATTCCTATAAACAGCTGAAGGTATATCTTGAGCTAGGAAGATAGCTCCATCACACAAGTACCTACCTGGCAAGTGCATGCATGATTGTGAGTTCGAACTCCAGTCCTGAAAAAAGAAAGAAAGAAAGAAAGAAAGAAAGAAAGAAAGAAAGAAAGAAAGAAAGAAAGAGATAAAGAAAGGAAAAGAAAAATCTTGTAAAAACAGTTTGTTTAGTGATCTTAGCTCTTGGGAGGCTATAAATAGGAGGATCGCTATGAGTCCAATCTGGTAGTGATACCCTGAACACCCTGTAGACCCATCCCTAAATTGCAAAAATTAATGAATAAATAAATAAATAAAACAGCTTGTTCAACCAGCCACATAGCACAAGTTCCACATATCTCTGACCTATGAAAAACACCTTAGGGGCCCGGCGGGATGGCGCAGTGGTCTAAAGCGCCTGCTTGGGGAAGCTTGGGTGGCTTCAGGGACCACGGTTCGAACCCCGGCACCACATGCTGCGCCAGCCCTGCCCTCGGGGCGGGCTGAGCCGGCCATAAAAAATGAGTGAATAAACAAAGGTTCTGAAACAAGAAAAAAAATAATAAAGATAAAAAAAAAGAAAAACACCTTAGTCATGTGATTTTCACTTTAAAAGCCCTTGCTTCCCGTGCTAGGTGTAGTCTGGTCTTCTCCTGCATGAGAAATGACTGGTGGCCCTGGGCTCAATAATAAAAGCTCTTATAAATTCCAGTCTGGCTTCTGATCTGGTTCCTATTCTGAACTGACCCATAATAAGTGGGATCAGATCGAAGGTTGCTAATAGATGGAGTTAAATGAGATTTCAGAAGGACTTAGCAAAAACAAGCCCCATCTCCCTTCACCCAACTTTTGTTTCAAAAGCTTAACTACTTTCAAGTCTCTTTCCTGTTTCTTCTGATGTCACATTTAATGTTTCTAATTTTTTTTTAAATGTGCTTTACTTATTTCATTACAGTAGATTGAACTTAGGGCCTCACACATACCAGGAAAGCCCACCACCACTGAGCTACACCCCTGGTCATTTTTTAAAAACTTTATTTTGTGACAGAATCTCACTAAATTTTCCATGCTGGCCTTGTATTTGCAATCTACTGCCTCAGCATCTTGAGTAGTTGAGATTATAGGCCTGTGCTGCCACATAGCCAGCCCAAATATGTTGGTTTTGTATGACAATTCTTTGTCATATTAAGTAAGGTTTTTCTTGACTCCACAAAACATTATCTGTTCCAGGATGCTCAGTCAGCAAAGAGTCTTAGGAGCCAGATGTAGTGTCTTCCTCCAGGGCAGAAGGCAGATTTGTTGATAGAAACAGTAACTCTCCCTTGAAAGATTTAGAACCTTACTTCTTTTTTTTTTTTTTTTTAATTTTATTTACTTTTTCTCTTGTTTCAGAACCTCTGTTTATTCACTCATTTTTATGGCCAGCTCAGCCCGCCCCGAGGGCATGGCTGGCGTAGCATGTGGTGCTGGGGATCGAACCACGGTCCCTGAAGCCGCCCAAGCTTTCCCAAGCAGGTGCTTTAGACCACTGAGCCATCCCGCCAGGCCCTAGAACCTTACTTCTCCAGTGATACTGCAGATTAGGGAAGTCTCCTTTCCCTCCCCAGAGAAGATTTGTTTAATTTCCAAACCAAGATAATAAAACTGTCTCCCCTGAGGGCAAATGTGGCGGGTTGTTTGGGGTTCTCTTATAAAACCAGGGTTTTTCAAACCTGGTGAAGTGTCAAATGCCCATAATCTCAGCACTTTGTTTTTTTTTTTTTTTTTTTTTTTTTTTGAGACAGGTTATCAATATGCAGTTCAGGCTGGCCTTGAGCTCACTTTGGTAGCCCAGGCTGGTCTTGAACTCGCACCGATCCTCCTGCGTGTGCCACCACACCTGGCATGTTTGTTTCTTTTGTTGTTGTTGTTGTTTGTTTGTTTTGGGGGGACCAGGGTTTCAACTCACAACCTTGCACTTGCCAGGCAGGCCCTTGTGCCATAGTTATCTTCCCCGCCCATAATCTCAGCACTTTGGAGGCTAACGTGGGAGGATCATTGGGAGTTACATTCCTGAACTGCATATTGATAACCTGTCTCAAAAAAGAAAAAAAAAGTGACTAGGGCTTTGCTCAACTTCCCACTTTTTAGCTGTGATACCCATTTCTGCAAGCTCAGCATCTCCTCAGGCCCACCAAATCCCCCTTGGAACTTTGTGTTTGGCAAGGAACAGAGGAATTGTGACATGAAACTCATGCTACCTGTGATATTGTGTTCATTTTTTTAAGCACATGTTTATATGTCTTGTGTGGAACTGGTACATTGTGCATAACACAGCTCAGTTCCTTTTCTATGTTTTTATTGGTGATGGTAGGGGGGTTGTTTTGTTTTTTGCTTATTTATTTATTATTTATTTTTTGAGACAGGCCCTTGATACATGCCATAGGCTGCCCTTGAATGCCCAGTGATACACCTGCCCCAGCCTCTCCAGTACTGGGATTACAGGGATGTACCACCACACCCAGCTCAACTCAACTGCTTTTATCATAGCCTTTGCTTCCTTTCTCTTCCCCTCTTTCCATCTTTAGATCCCATCTGACATCTTTCCACCTGAGAAAAATCTCCCTAGTTCTTATTTTTAAAAATTTGCCAGGCGTGGTGGCTCACGCCTGTAATCCCAGCACTTGGGAGGCTGAGGCAGGAGGACTGGTGCAAGTTTGAGACCAGCCTGGGCTACAAAAGTGAGCTCAAGGCTAGCCTCAACTGCATAGTGAGACCCTGTCTCAAAAAGACAAAAATAAATAAATAAATAAATAAATAAATAAATAAATTTTATTCATTCATTCATTCATTCATTCATTCATTCATTTGGAACAGGGTCTTACTATGTAGACTCATTGTAATCTTCCTCCCAGCACAGGGATTACAGACATGTGCCACCATGCCCAGTTTCAGTGGCCAGCACACCAGCATGGCATGCGTGCTGGGGATTGAACCCAAGCCTTGGCAGGCACTTAAACAGCTAAGCTATCTCCCCAGCTCAGAGTAGCCAAAATATATTTCCCTTCCTCCTCCCCTTCCCCTCCCCTTCTTTTCCTCTTCCTCCTCTTCTTCCTCCTCCTCCTCTTGCCAGGCAGGTACTTAAGCTGCTAAACTATCTCCCTAGTCCTCCTACTTCCTATTTATCTTTTATTTTGTTCTTTATTTATATTTTGAATTTCTTAAATAAGAGAAACCATGTGATATTTATGCTTTGTGTCTAATTTCTCTTAACATTAAGATTGTGAGGTATGCTCATTTTTCTACAAATGACTCAAATTCATCTTTATGGCAGAGTAGTACACCATTGTATGTAACTCCCACATTTTCTTTGTCATCTACACATCTATAGGTGGACATATAGACCACTTCCAAGATTTAGCTATCATGAATTATAAGCTGTACACATGAGTATTCATGCATCACTGCAATATGATCTCCTTAACTCTTTGGGGGAAACCTAGAAGGGGAATAGCTAGGTCAAATGGAACTTCTAGCTCTAGCCTTTTGAGGCACATCCATACTAATTTCCATAGTGGTTGTACTAGTTTACATTCCCAACCAACATAGCAGAGTTCCTTTTCCCTGACTGACATTTGTTATTGTTTGATTTTTTTTATGATCGTCATTCTTTTTAGAATAGGGTAGAATCTCAGGGTTGTTTTAATTTACATTTCTCTAATGGTCAGCGATGTTGAGTTTTTCCTCATTTGCTTATTGGCTGTTTTTATGCTTCTTCTGTAAAGTTTCTGTTCATTTCACTTGCTCATTTTTTGATTAGGTTTTATTTGGGGGAGATCTAATCTTTTTGAGTTTTTGTATATTCTAGATATTAGTCGCTTGAGAATAACTTGTAAAAAAATTTCCCATTCAGTAGGTTGTCTTTTCACTCTGTTGGTAGTTTCTTTCTTTCTTCCTTTCTTTCTTTCTTCTTCCTACATATTTGGTATAGGACTATAGGGACTATAGACTCACTATGTAGGTTGGACTTGTAGTGATCTGTCTGTGTTCAGCCACCCAAGAGCAGGGATCACAGGTGCATGCCACCACGCCCAGTTTCAATCACTGTCTCAGCACACCCTAAGGGCAGAGCCAGCACAGCAGGCCTGGCACCAAACCCTGGCTGCTGCCTCTGCATAAGCAGGTGTTTTAGTCCACTGAACTATTTAGCCTGTCATGGTTGTTTCTTTTGCTGTGCAGAACACTTTAATTTGATGTGATCCCATGTATTAATTCTTGAAATCATTTCCAGATGACTCCAACTATGGTTCTGCTCAGAAGATCCTTGCCTATACCTGTAACTTCAGGAGTTTTGCCTATTTTTTATCCTCTAGCAAGTTGTTTGTGTTCTAAACTTTAGTTCTTTGATCCATTTTAACTTTAGTACATGGCAAAAGGTAAGAGTCTAAGTTCAATTTTCTGCATGTAGATGGCCAGTTTTCCCAGCACTGTTTGTGAAAGAGGCTATCTTTCCTCCAGTGTATAATTTGGTCTCTTTCTCAAAGATTACATAGTTTAGTGTGCATGGGGTTGTTTCTGCATCGTCTAGTCTGTTAAATTACTCCTCATGTACATTGTTATGGAGTAAACTTATGGAACTGTTGCAAGTCAGCCAAACAGGTATGCTCTGGATAGGGACAGCCTGACCTCTTGATTTAACTGAAGCATATCCATAGTTACATCATTTTTATGTCTGTTAACTGTGCTGCTCAAGGCACTTGAGCTTTTAGTATAAAAAGAACAAGACAGCTACCTCCATGGAGCTCACCAACCAAAGGGCAGATGAAAGGCCCTAAACATTATTAACAAGGGTAATGCGGAGGAATTGAAGCTTTGAGCTGAAGTGTGATCAGATCTGGCGGAAGTCTTATCCTGAGCTCTCTGCCTGCTGGTTAAGGAAGGGGGCAGGAAGCATGTCGGGTTAGGGTGACCTGCAGGCACCTCGTGGATGGAGACTGCAGGTGAGAGCAGAGCACAGGCAATAGAGCAAGTGAGAAGTGCTTAGATGCTGAACACATTTTAAAGTGGAGCCAAAGGATTTCCCAAACATTTGTTGTTGGACTTGAGGAAAAGCATAAAATAATTTCAAAATTTTTGTCTGCACCTCTGGGAAGATGGAGTTACTAGCTACTGAAAAGATGAAGTACTTTTTATTTGGCTTTATTAAATAAACTTGATGATTTTCTCCTGAAGGTCTTATTCTTCTTTTATTATATTTATTTCTAAGTATTTTTGTTTGCTGATATTAATAAATACTAGTGCAACACTGATTTATCTATTTGCATCTTATTTATTTATTTATTTATTTAATTAGTTAGTTAGTTATTTTGAGACAAGGTCTCTCAATATAGTCCAGGCTGGACTTGAACTCATTTTGTAGCCCAGTTGACCTCGAACTTGCCATGATCTTCCTGCCTCAGCTTCCCATGTGCTGGATTATAGGCATGAGTCACCACTTTTACATTTAGTAACTATGTTATGTTCTACTCTGTTTTACCTATTTTATTTTTATTTATTTTTTATTTGGTATAGTGCCTACAGGGTATGCAGGGTCTCATTATATAGATTGGACAAATAGTGACCCTCCTGTTTTTAGCTTCTCAAGCACTAGGATTACAGGCCCCAGCCACCACACCCAGTCTCACTCTTCACTTACTTTTCCTAGGTTGTTGCCCTACCACGTACTGGGACTGACAAACTATGGCCTTCAGGCTGAACACTGCCCACTCCCTGTGCTTATAAATGAGGTTTTCTTGGAATAGGGTCCCAGTTCATCTATGTATCACCTATGGTTGCTTCTGTGCTGCAACAATGAAGTGGGAGAGCAGGACAAAGGCCACAAGGCCAAGTCACTTTCTGACAGAGGAGACAAGGTTGCCAACTCCTAGGTAAAGACTGTTAATGTCATACAGATGAGACAGGGAACAGTGGTGGGTGCCTATAATCCCAGAAGTTGGGAGGCTGAAAACAGGAAGAACACTACCAATCTGATCTATGTAGTGAAACCCTGAACATCCTGTACCAAATACATAAAAAAAAAATACCATACTGAATAATTGCGTCAATCACAAACCTTCTAGCTTTGTTGCTGATCACTGGAAATATGTCTAAAAGTCACAAGATGATAGCATTTTGATAGATGATATTTTCCAAGTCAGGGACATTCCCATCTATTTCTAGTTTCTTAAGAGCCATGAGGTTGCATTTTATTAAAGAATTTTTTGCAACTAATGAAATGACCATGCACTAATTTTCTCTTAATCTGTTAAAAGGGAGAATTTTATATATAAACCTCTTGATAAAACCAATATGAGACAGGCCCCTGGAATCCCAGTACTCAGGAGACAGAGGGAGGAACATCATTATGTGTTTAAGGCTAACCTGGGCTTCATAAATGAGTTCAGGTTCAGCTTGAACTACATAGCAGGACATTTTTTTAAAAAATACAAAACAAACTCAATGTTATTATGACTTACTTTTAAAATAATTTCTGGATATTATAACCATAAATAATATAATATTTAAAAATGTTATACAATGGCATGTGCCTATAACACTAGCCACACAGAAAGCTGAGGCAGGAGAATCACAAATTTAAGTCCACTGGGGCCAGCAAGATGGTTCAGTGGTCTAAAGCATCTGTTTAGGAAAGCTTAGACAACCGCAGGGACTGTGGCTGGATCCCCAGCACCATATGCTGCACCAGCCCCACTCCCAGGGCATGCTGAGCTAGCCATAATTTAGAAAAAAAAATTGAGTCCACTATGAGCAACTTAGTGAGATCATATTGCAAAAGGAAGGAAAGAGAGTAGAAAGAAAGAGGAAGAGAGACAAGAATGAAATGATACCAAAGGATAATGGGCAAGCTAGCTCATTATTCCCTGGGCAGAATCCCTATTACTACAAAAAGAGAGGATTTTACACCAATTTTTTTGTACCAGGAATTGAACTCATGACCTTGTGCTTGCTAGGCAGGCACTGCGCTGCTGAGCTACCACCCCAGCTCCCATAGCTATTTTCTTTTTTTTTTTTTTTTTCTTTTTGAGACAGGGTCTCACTATGCAGTTCAGGCTGGCCTTGAGCTCACTTTTGTAGCCCAGGCTGGTCTCGAACTCACACTGATCCTCCTGCCTCAGCCTCCCGAGTGCGGGGATTACAGGCATGCGCCACCACGCCCGGTGCTATTTTCATAAATAAAAATAAACAATAATTTTCATTTTTTGTGCTTTTTGTGATAAAACAACAGCACAAATCTTCAAATTTTTTTTTGTCTTTTTGGGACAGGGTCTCACTATGCAGTTCAGGCTGGCCTTGAGCTCACTTTTGTAGCCCAGGCTGGTCTGGAACTCACACTGATCCTCCAGCCTCAGCCTACCAATTGCTGGGATTACAGGCATGTGCCACCACGCCCGGCCAAATATTTATTGAACACCTAATATCTGAAAGTACTGCATATGGTGCTAAAACAAGTCAATCCAATGATATCAGTCTTAACCCTCACAGAGCTTCACAATTTAGGGAGGAAAGACAGGAAAATTTGACTAGAAAATTAATCAGATATCACCAGTATAATAAATACTAGGAAAATGCAGTGCAAAGTCAGGTCATCTCATGGCCAAGGATGGCTGAGAAACCTCCCTCTGAAGTTGAAGTGCGTTACATCGGCTCTTTATTAGTTTTCTGCAGCAGCAAAATAAATAACCATAGTGGCTTAAAATAGTTTTAAGGATTTTATAGAGATTTCATCATGAATTCAAATGCCAGGTTATAAATAACAGGAAAACCAACTCAGCAGGGCTCAATCCATGGTCCTCAGGATTGAGGACCATGGTCTGCATTCCCATTCCCTTGGGGCTTGTTAGACCCTGGTGTTGACTCCCCACTTTGAAGATTTTGACGTTCAATAGTTTTGAAGTCTTGCTCTAGAATTTACACTTATTTGCAGCATTTTTTTCTTTTCATATTTGTGTAATTGACAGATAAATTATATCTATTTACTATTACATACAATATTTTGAATTACAGCTACAGCTGGGCATAGTGGCACGTGCCTGTAATCCCAGCACTTGGGAGGCTGAAAACAGGAGAATCACTACAAGTCTGATCTGTGCATTGAGATCCAGTAAAACCTGTATTAAATACATTAAAAGAAAAAATAAAAAAGAACTGAAACTACCCCATATCCTGATTGCAGAGGTTGTGCTAACCAGTACCTGTGTTAAAATTCCTAGAATTGTACACTAAAAAAGTCTATTTTAGCACCAGGTATGGAGGCATGTGGCTGTAATCCCTGCATTATGGAGGCTGAGACTGCATGATTGCTGGGAGTTCAAGGCCTTGGGCTACACGGTTAATTCAAGGCCAGCCTGAACCACATCATGAGACTGTCTCTAAAAACCAATTTATTTTATCACTTATTTTTTCCTTTTTATCTTTTTGAGTCAGGGTCTCAAAATGCAGTTCAGAGTAGCCTGGAGGAGCTCACTTTATAATCCAGGCTAGTCTCAAACTCACAATGAACTGGCCTCCTGCCTCAGACTCCTGCATGCTGTGATTACAAAAGTACACCACCACACCCAGCTGATGGAATTCATTTTATTGTATGATAATTTACAAAGTTGTGCATGCCTGTAATCCCAGCACTTTTTGGGTTTTTGTTTTCTGTATTTTTAGGGAAGATTCTACAGGGTATTCAGGGTCTCACTACATCAGACTCATAGTGAGATGCTTGTTTACAGCCTCCCAAAAGCTGGGACTACTGGCAAGAGCCACCAAGCCCAGTCTCCACTGCTGTCTCAGCACGCCCTGGGGGTGGGGCCAGCATGGCAGGCCTGGGGATCAAACCTCTGGTCCCTGTGTCTCCTTGCAGGTGCTTTAATCTGCTGAGCTATTTGACTGGCCCAAAAGTTTCTACTTTTTTTTTTTTTTTTGTACTGGGGATCAAACTCAGGGCCTCTCACTTCTTAGGCAGGTGCTTAGGACACGGAGCTATTTCTCAGGCCCAAATCCACAGTTATAAAACACATTTTTAATACTATACTTCTCTTTCAGGCTACATTATATATCTTTAAGTACTGGGATTTAACCCAGGGCCTGGCATATGTAGACAAGCACTCTACTAGTGAGCTATGTCCCCAGCTCCTCCTATCTTCCTTTGAGGCAGGGTCTCACCATGTAGCCTAAGCTCAAATCCTCTGGAGTGCTGAGATTACTGGCATGTGTCACCAAGCCCTTTTGGCCCAATCTTCTACTGAAGGCAACAGCCCTGTCTCCAGCAACCTTATAACATCTCTCTTCAGGACTAAGGGTTCACCATGGTTACTGAGATCACATAGTCTTGCATTTTCTGTCACATGGTTCCTGGTGATGCACTACCACTAATTAAGGTGTGCCCCTTTGAGTCATAGTTGTGCTTTCCTTTGCTTCTATACTTCCTCTCTTGCCATAGTCCCATTAGTCAAGGAGGAAGAAATGGAACTGGGCTGTGGCAGGAATCTGCGGCTGTTTAGCCACAACAGTAGTGGGACCATGAGAGACCCTAGTCCATAATGTCTCTGTCCCTCCAAACAGAAGATTACTCTCCACCCCCTTTAGCCCTCTCTACACAAACTGGCACTTCCCAACAACCTAACCCTAACCTGACTTCTCTCAAGAGACTGTGCATGTGGGCTGCTTTGAAAACTAAAGGGAAATGCACCCTGGTCAAAGTAACATTTGCAGCTAATACAGAAGGAAAAAAAAAAAAGCATCTTTTGAACTATTGAACTATTCACAGAATTCATCAGATAAGGATGAAAACTGGAGCTTCAACATTTCTGCTGGCTTGCTGGGCATGGTGGCACATGTCTATAATCCCAGCACTTGGGAGGCTGAGGCAGGAGGGTTGATGTGAATTCGAGACTAGCCTGGGCTACAAAAGTGAGCTCAAGGCCAGCTTGAACTGCATAGTGAGACCTTGTCTCAAAAAGACAAAAAAAAAAATCTGCTACCTGGATGATATTAGGGTTGTTTTTCTTGTGTTTTATTATTATAACTGGCTTAGCCTGCTCTGTGGTTGCCTAAGCTTTCCTAAGCAGGCACTTTAGACCACTGAGGTATCTTGCCAGCCTGAGGTTTTTTCTTTTTTCTTTTTATCTTTCTGAAACAGGGTCTCACTACAGAGCTCAGGATTGCTTTAAGCTCACTTTGTAGCCCATGCTGGTCTCAAACTTGCAATAGCCCTCCTGCCTCAGCCTCCTGAATGCTGGGATTACAGGTATGCCCCACCATGCCTGGGAATGGCATTAGTTTATTTGTTTGTTTTTATTTTTTTGCAAAATGGGGATTCGAAGTTATGACCTTCACTTGCCAGGCAGGCACTTGTGCCACAGAGCTATCTCCCCAGCCCAATATTAGTTTAGATAGTGATGACATCCATGGAAATCTTATCCATCACTGCAACAAAGCAAGTGTCATTCTGGTTAGTAAACTTGAATATGGAAAAGAAGGGTCATCTTGACATTTATCTCCAGGGGCTCTCAGCATCTATTTCGGACTCCTGTTCCATGCTTCTGCTGCCAACAGAGCTCAGTCCTATATCCCAAAGTGGGCTCCATGCTGTCTTTTGGGTTGGTAAGTAGATGACATCTGTTGAGTATTTTCACTCTCAAAGACAAGCACTAACTACACTGGTACATCTCATTGAAGTCTCTTACTATCCCAGGGAACAAAATTCTACCCTTCTGTAGATGTTAACACACATTCATCTATGGCGGGAACAGCTGAAGCCAGAGATAGATCAGTCACATGTGCGGGGCTGGAACAAGGCTGTACCAAGAGCGAAGAGCCGAGACATGTAAACAAGCTATTCCAGCTCGAGAACAGGATACACGCAGAGGCTACCACACGCAGGTTGCTAGAAAGGAAGGCCACGTGACAGTAATCAGCTGAACGTATAAATAAACGTGCGGCGATGGTGGAGTAGTTCCTTTCCTCCAATGCAAGAGAGGGCTCTGCCTGATATTCTGACTCTTGCCTTTATTTTTCCATCCTCTCATCGTCCTTCCTCCAGGAACTTAAGAGAGATGGGAGAGATTTGTGCTAGACAAGGCAATCTAGAGATAAAGGGCTCTGTGGATAGAGGAGGCAGCGTGACCACCACTCTGGGGAAGAGCCCAGGGTGGGGATGGGGACTGTCCCCTACGACCGGCTGCTCGAGGGGTGAAAACTCCCGAGCCCTAGACCCGGTGCTCCAGGGTGTTAAAGTTGGCTTGGGTCCCAGCGCGCCTCCCAGCATCCAGGGCGGGGACAGGGCCCTCCTTGTTGGGATCATTAGTGGAAGACCCAGAATCAGATGTGCCGAGGTCCCCGGAGGAGAAGACAGGAACTTCAGTTGATCAAGCTGTTCAAGGTCCAGCCAGTAGTTGCTGAATGCAGTAATCCTACAAAATTTGCCTCCAAAATCTAGGTCTTTTCTTCTAAGGCATGAGAAACTAGACCAGGACCTAAAGCTAGACTTGGACCGAGAGGAAGTACCAATCTAAAACTGATGGCCTGACACGATAAAACCTTTTCGTTCATAGGGACCAGGAAATGAAGTTGCCATGCCTCTGTTCCTTCCTGAAAGAGGTCCTGCAGGGAAGTTCAATTGTCAGGCTGCAATTCACCCTTTTGGAAAAACTAGAATTAGTGCACAATGACTAAACTTCCTGTCTCCGGCTCAACTTTACACTCTATGGGATCCATAGACTTTGAGGTCTGCCTTACCTAGGAGGGTTCTGGGTTAGAAGGTCATTCCGGTCTGATGATACGTGGATCCAATGGACAGGAACCGGAAGAATCGAGAGTGGCTGGAGCGGAGGTCTTAAAAGGTCCTAAAAAAGCGCTCGAGTTTCTTGGCCTGCAGGTGGTGGAGTCTGGAATAAAGGGGCGGGGCACAGAGCCGGTCAACCGCGCCCATAACCACTCGCCCACCCCGCCTCCAATGTGGCCACGCCCCCAGGCCCGCCCCGCGGCGCATTGTGGGATCTGTCTGGGATCTGTCTCGCCGCAGGGTGTTGGTGGACCAGCTCTTGGTAATGGGGGTACAGCCGGTGAGACCCTCGTCCTGTCTTCTCCTCCGGGGACCTCGGCACATCTGATTCTGGGTCTTCCACTAATGATCCCAACAAGGAGGGCCCTGTCCCCGCCCTGGATGCTGGGAGGCGCAGCTGGGACCCAAGCCAACTTTAACACCCTGGAGCACCGGGTCTAGGGCTCGGGAGTTTTCACCCCTCGAGCAGCCGGTCGTAGGGGACAGTCCCCACCCCCGCCCTGGGCTCTTCCCCAGAGTGGTGGTCACGCTGCCTCCTCTATCCACAGAGCCCAATCCTGCTGGCCTCGCTGGGGGTGGGAGTGCTTACTCTGCTCGGCGTGGCCGTGGGCACTTACTTGGTGCGAAGGTCTCGTCGGCCGCTGGTCACCCTTCTGGACCCCAATGAAAAGTACCTGCTGCGACTCCTGGACAAGACGGTAAATGTAAAGAAAGGGGCCAGAGAGTGGGGGGGGGGTGGGCAGGCAGAATTCTGGGAGGAAAGCAGAGCATCCCAGGTGGTTGGGACGCCTCAGGGGACTTGGCAGCACCCTAGCAGCATAGTGAGACCCTTGTGTTGTTTATCCCACAGACGGTGAGCCACAACACCAAGAAGTTCCGCTTTGCCTTGCCCACCGCCCACCACATTCTCGGGCTGCCTGTGGGTAAGGAAAGTGTGGAGTGGGCTCTTTTCCTGGTATCCTGGGAGGCCAGGTCTCCTGGGGTCTGTGACACAGGCTGTTTTCTTCCATACGCCCTTCCTCTTCTCTTAACTCTGGATCCTGGAGGCTGTGAGCTTCCACTGATTCTCTTTAGGATGTGGCTTCACTGCCCCCAGAGGTCTTAACTGCTATACCTCTCTCCTACAGGACTTGCTCATAATCCCTGCACCCCCCCCCCCAGCACACACTTAAGTTTTTCCCATTGCCCATACCCTGAGCTTACCTGCTGTCTCCATGGTTCTAGCAGTAATTCATAGGACTTTCTCCAATCAAAGCCTGGCAAGAGACTGCTGAGGTTAGATGTGAATCTGCTGTGCCTAGGAGTTCCTTGGGACCACAGCAAAAAGACAGATATCCTATTCGTACTGGGTGTGGTGGTGCAGGCCTGTAATCGCAGTACTCTGGAGGCTGGGAGGATTGCTGTGAATTTGAGACAACCCTGGGCTATAAAGTGAGTTCAAGGCCAGCTTGAACTGCATACAAGACCCTGTCTTAAAAAGACAAAACAAAGCAAACATCATAAATCTTGAGTGTTTTGAATGGTAACAGGGATGCAAAACCTCCTCAAAGAGCACTTAGGTAACTGTCCATATGGTCCCCAGGCAAACATGTCTACCTCTCTGCACGAATCGATGGCAGCTTGGTCATCAGGCCATATACTCCTGTCACCAGTGATGAGGACCAAGGCTATGTGGATCTTGTCATCAAGGTAAGAGTGGAGGAAAGAACCCCAACCATCTACTTGACCCACTTTTTCAGGAATTTGTAGAAACCTCCCAGAATTTTTTGGATAGTAGGAGAAGGCATTTCCTTCATGTGTATGAGGAAACTATGTGGACTGGGAAAAGATAACCTGCCAGAGATCCTGCCCTTCCCTGCCTTGGAGACATCCCAAATGAGGTATTTTCTTCCTCTTTGCTTTATCAGGTGTACCTGAAGGGTGTGCACCCCAAGTTTCCTGAGGGAGGGAAGATGTCTCAATATCTGGATAGCCTGAAGATTGGAGATGTGGTAGAGTTCCGGGGGCCAAGCGGATTGCTCACTTACACTGGGAAAGGTAATGACCTATGTGCTACAGCCTATCAAACTCTTCTCCAGTTCTCAAGTCTTCTTGGTGCTGTGTGGTGGCATGCCTGTGTGCCTGTGTGTGTGTGCGCATGTGTGTGCTTGCATGTGTACAAGGACTGTAGCTGCCTTTCCTTCTCAACATAGCACAGACTACAGAAGCATAGCTCTCAGCCATGTAGATGGAAAGCTTCGCTTAGACAGTCTGCTGTAGTTTACCAGCCCTGACAGATAGCAGTGGAGCAAACCTATGAAACTGGTCCCTTCTCTCAAACACTCTTCCCTCTGGCTGAGTAGTGAAGAGATCCAGGAAAGATAGCTTTCAGTCTTTCCCCAGGGAACAGTGGGGTGCTTTAGCAAGCCCTCTAGAGTAGCTGGAGTCACACTTGGCCCTGTGCCTGTCACCCTCACCAGGGAATGACCTGCCAGAAGCAGCTGATACTCACATTGTGGCCCTGAAATGATTATGGACTGGTGGCTTTGGCCCCATTGCCCTTCAGTGTATTATTGTTAGGACTGACTCAACTCAAGCCTCTACCCGAGTTCCAGGATCAGGTTTCATAGCAGCTGTTCAACTGGCCACCAGCATATTTTCAGTTCTCTATTTGTTTACTTAGCTTTCTATTTTCACCTTGTTCTTCTGCCTCTCTCTTCCCTTAATCTCACAGGGAATTTTAACATTCAGCCCAACAAGAAATCTCCACCAGAGCCTCGAGAGGCAAAGAAACTGGGAATGATTGCTGGAGGGACAGGTATGGATTTCTCAAGGGCTATTTTCTCCCATTGTTGTTATTAGCAGACAAGTGATCTCTGAATATTTGATAATCATAGCTGAGCATTAATCAGGGGTTCCCAACAAGGTCTCAACCTCATCAGACACTAAAAAAATAAAATCAAGCAAGTAGAACTCATCTCCCAAAACGTTATTGTTATTTAGTTTTTTCCTTCCCTTTTTATTATTTTTAATCAGATTTTATTGGTACATATTAGATATACATAATGATCACATCATAGAGAATTTGTACCTATACATGATCTAACTTTTTTTTTTTTTGCACAACTGGGGATTAAACTCAGGACCTTGCACTTGCCAGGCAGGTACTTGTGCCCCTGAGCTATCTCTCTGGCCCAATACTACTTTCAATTATATTTTGGAGATTTTTTTTGTGTGTGTTTGGAACCAGGGATCGAACTCAGGCCCTTGCACTTGCCAAGCAAGTGCTTATTCTACTGAGCTAGCTCCCCAGCCCTATATAATATAACTTGATCCTTTTTTCTTTCCCCATTTCCTTAACCTCCCTTCATCTTCTCCAAAAACTTTTTTCTTTGTTTGCTACTGGGCATCTAACTCAGAACCTTGCACTTGCCAAGCAGGCACTTAAGCCACTGAGCTATCTGCCTTGCAGCCCCTCCAAAACCTTTAAGTGTTAAAATAAGGGCAATAAATCAGGCATCCTCTCCTCAAATTGAATGCATCTAGTAATTTCTAATTATAAGCTGAAGGAAACTGCTGAGAATGACAAGTCAAAAAAAAATGACTAGCATTAGACATGACTATGCATTAGATGTTAATGTTAGATACTGTGAACAGTGTCAGTTCAGTTACTACTATATATTAGACACAAGAAGTATGCACTAGTCTTTCCCTTGTATAGAGAAAAATATGGAGATTCAGAGAAGTTAAATGATTTCCACAGTCACCAGTTAGTGGCCAGAGATAGGATTAGCATGTGGTTCTTCCTGATTCCAAAGGAGATGCTCTTAGCCTCCACAAGTCCAGTCAGTGTTCCAGAACCCTTATCTACCAGTCAGTATGTAGTCATTGGTGACATCTGAGTCCCTGGCCTCTAAGAAACTTCAAGAGGGGGCCTGGCGGGATGGCTCAGTGGTCTAAAGCGCCTGCTTGGGAAAGCTTGGGCGGCTTCAGGGACCACGGTTCGATCCCCAGCACCACATGCTGCGCCAGCCCTGCCCTCAGGGCAGGCTGAGCCAGCCATAAAAATGAGTGAATAAACAAAGGTTCTGAAACAAGAATAAAAAAATAATAAAATTAAAAAAAAAAAAAAAGAGAAACTTCAAGAGGAAGAGCCTTACAAGAGTATCCACAATGTGAACCAAGAACACTGAGGGGATCCAGAAATATGGATGCTGCAAAACATGCAGGAGAAGTCAGAAGAGTAATACAGAAGGAAAATAGAGTAGAATGCTAATGAGTAGAATTAAGCTGGAAGGGCAGGTGGGCCAAGGACCTGGGGCAAAGCAGAGTGCAGCCACCATGCCTCACTGTGGGGTATCCTCATGCAGGAATCACCCCAATGCTGCAGCTAATCCGAGCCATCCTGAAAGTTCCTGAAGATCCAACCCAGTGCTTTCTGCTCTTTGCCAACCAGGTTAGTTTGCTTTTCTCAGTCTGGAATTTCACAATTGCTTCATGGGTAGAACCAAAATCTGTGAAACCTGTGGATAGGACAGGCCCAGTACCTCTTCTGGCCTCCACCCTAGACTCCCTGTGCAAGATACAGGATTCACTGATACAAGAAGGAGGAAAAAGGACTGAGAAATGAGCCAAATTCCTTCTCTGCCTGCTAAGCAAAGAAAAAAAGAGTTAAGGGATCTAGTGCTAAACACAGAAACATGCAGTCTTCCTTATTAGATATTTCATTCCTTCATGTATAAAGAAAGGCTGTTTCCCTCATCCCCTAAAAGGACCGTAAGATTTGCTAACTTGTAGTATGCTTGTAGCATTGTTTTCCTCTTCTGGTTAGAAAGTTTCATGGCAGAGAACTGTTTTTACCTCAGAAGATTTCTAAGGCTTTGCTTGCCCTTTGCATTTCAGACTGAAAAGGACATAATCCTACGGGAGGACTTGGAGGAGCTGCAGGCCCAATATCCCAATCGCTTTAAGCTCTGGTTCACCCTAGACCATCCTCCAGCAGGTACCTTTCCCATTTCCAGACCTCCCAGTAGCCCTTCGAGGTCCCTTTGTGTTCTAGTTTGGCAAAACGAACCCTCCCTTGACATTGCCAAAATTACAAGCCTTAGTGCCCAGACACTGTGGTCTCCTAATCCCTGTCCTTCAGGAACTTGTTTACAGGTAGAGAACTTGGATGGCTGTAGCTGCTACACACTAAGACTTTGGGAGCCCTTCCCAGGGGCCCATCCTCATGGTGTCACCTTCCTTTGCCAGCTTGGGTCTGGAGTATCAGTTTTGTCTTCTCTTCTGTACTTCAGGTTGGGCCTACAGCAAGGGCTTTGTGACTGCTGACATGATCCGGGAGCACCTGCCTGCCCCAGGAGATGATGTGCTGCTGCTGCTCTGTGGGCCACCCCCAATGGTGCAGCTGGCCTGCCATCCCAACCTGGACAAACTGGGCTACTCACAAAAGATGCGGTTTACCTACTGAGCACCTCCTAGCTTCCTTGGACCCATATCTGCAACTGTCCCCTGGTGCTCAAATTCTATGCGCTATAGATTCCTTTCCTGAAAGTATCCATTTTGCAGCTTACTCTGGCACTGAAAGTGGCTAGACTCTGGAGCCACAGAAGAGAGCCAAGGCCGAGGAGTTCCCTACAAGCGCCAACCCCCATCTTTCTTCTAAAGGGCTCAGGTGAAGCCATGGAGAAGTATCTCCCTGGGGTCAGAAAGGGAGCATGCACGTTTGTTCAAGCCTGGCTCATTCCTCACACTTGACCTCCTTTGTGTCTGTGATGAAAGAAATACAGAATTTTACCTAATGCTCAGTATTTAACCCATGGGCAAATTCTCTTTATGTGAGGGCATGTCGAGTGGACCTACAGAAGTAGTTTTATAGAGATAGGAAATAGTTTCTTGAGAACTTCAGACCTCAGAAAAAGGAGTCTGAAATACATGTTTGTGTGTCCACCTCTCTTGGATGCTGCCCAGGTCAGGGGAAGGGATGCCCACAACCTAAGACTGCTGCTCATTTAAGGAACCTCTGGCAATTCAAATAAATGGGGCTCAGGCCCCAGTGTGATACCTAAAGGGGCTGTAGTGCTTGGGGTCCTGGTGTCCTAGTGCTAAAGACTTCAGTAGGAAAAGCTTCCCAGCACAGTCTCCCGGGTCTTCCCAAGAGTCTCAGGGCAGTTGTCCCTGTGCTGAAACATGAGCTGCCACTAGACTGTCTCCACCCAGTAGCTGTTTCCAGAGACAGAACTCAACCCTGCTCTGCAGGTCTGTGCTGCGGGGCTGGAAGCACAGGTCAGAGGGAAGTCCAACCCTCATAGGGGGTCCCTCAGTTTAGCCCTGCGCTTCTCTGGCTTTTCCTTTACTGTATGTGACTTATTGGGTACCTGGTAAACAGCCCAGTGAATTGCCTTTCCTTTTGGAAGGGAAGTTTTCCTCTTTAAAAAGCAGCCTGACATCACCAGCTTCCTGTCACATTTATTGGAGCTTGCAGAGTTGGCCTCCCTTGGGCTCATGGGCCTCTCTGGGGTAGCTTGACCGAGTCTGTTCCATTTTCCTGGCGGAGACTATGGTAGCCTTTTCAAAATCTTCTGTTAGTCTCACTCAGACAGTAATGCTGCCAGTGCAGGAGGAAGTTCACTGCTGTCTTGCCACAGATCTATGTTCTGTTTCCATGGTCTTCAGAACCCTGGTGAGACCCTCAAAACACCTCCTTTGGGACAGAGATTCTCGGTAAATTTCACTGGTGGTATTGTACCTAGCAGTTTTTTTTTTTTTTTTTTTTTTTTTTTAAGAAAACAAAAAACAGGGCCAGTGAGATAGCTTAGTGGTCTAAAGCACCTGTTTAGGCAAGCTTAGGCAACCACAGGCACTGCGGTTCCATTCCTGGCACCACATGCTGCGCTAGCCCCACCCCCAGGGCAGGCTGAGCTGGCCATAACGTAAATAAAGTTAAAAATATATATACTTCAAAATGTCATAGGAGAGCAACAATAACTAATACATTACAGATTGTTATTTTGAAATCAGTTGCTCAGAATACAAGATATCAGCATTTAATTGTCCAAACAATATTAGAACAGATTTTTTTTTCTTTTTTTCCCCTTCTTTAAATAGGGCTTACTATCTAGTACAGGCTGGCCCTAAACTTACTTTGTAGTCTAGGGTGGCTTTGACTGCATTGTCCTGCCTCAGCCTCCAGTACTGGGATTACAAGTGTGCACCACTGTGCCCAGTGCCCTCAACATTTCTTTTTTCTTTTTTTTTTTTTTTTTAGTTATAGGCAACTCAGCCTGCCCTGGGGGATGGGGCTGGCATAGCATGTGCCAAGGATTGAACTGCAGTCCCTGAGATTGCCTAATCTTTCCTAAGCAGGCGCTTTAGACCACTGAACCATCTCACCAGCCCCAACATTTCTTGGTAATCGATTTTTTTTTTCCTTTTTTTCATTTTTGAGGGAAGGTCTTGCTGTGTAGTTGAGGATGACCCTGAACTAGGTAGCCCAGGCTGACCTCAAACTTGCAGCAATCCTACTGCCTCAACCTTTCAAGTGCTGGGGTCACAGGCATGAAGTACCACACCCAGTATATAAACCCTTCAAGAGGACCTGTCATGTGCCTAGCAAAACCCCCAAAGAATTTATAGTCTAAGATAGGTAACAAATCATTACAACTCAATGTGGTAATAGTATAGCAGAAATACAAGGTACAGACGGGAGGGAGCTGAGAAACATTCAGAGGAAGAGGGAAAAGAGAACATCTTTGAATTAATAGCTATGGACCAGGAACTGTGGGAAAACATGTATTATTTAGCCCTTATGCTAATGTGGAATTGACCCTCCTACCCTGAAGCTTTTTGTTCTTTTTGTGTGGTCCTGGAGGTTAAAGCTGAGGCCTTTGCTCTGAGCTACATCCTAGGATTTTTATTTAGATCCAGTTTCACGAAGTCACTCAAAGTGTGCTGGGATTACAGGAGTGAATCCTCACACCCACCTACCGAATGCTAAATTCCTTCTTGAGTATCTAGTGATTTTAACTGCTAGACATCCGTGAGAGAATGAAGAAATGCTCAGTCCCTCACCTGTAAGGAGGCAAGGCAGAAGCATTACAGTGAGTCCAGTGCCAGTCTGGTTTATGAGTTAAAGACCAACCTGAACTACATGGTGAGAACTTGTCTCAAAAAAAAAACAAGACCAGGCATGGTGGCTCACGCCTGTATTCCCAGAACTCTCCCAGCTCTCTGGAGGCTGAGGCAGGAAGATCATTAAGAGTAGGAGACCAGGCCCGGCAGGATGGCTCAGTGGTCTAAAGCGCCTGCTTAGGAAAGCTTAGGCGGCTGCAGGGACCGCGGTTGGATCCTCGGCACCACATGCTGCGCCAGCGCTGCCCTCAGGGCAGGCTGAGCCAGCCATAAAAATAAATAAACAAATGCTCTGAAACAAGAAAAAAATAAAATAAAAAATTTTAAAATAAATAAAGTACGAGACCAGCCTGGGCCAGAAACTGAGCCCCAGGCCAACCTGAACTGCATTGTGAGTCCCTATCTCAAAAGATAAATACAAATGATGGTAATCAGTTTCTATCTTGTGCGGGAACAGGAGGAAGCCTGCACTGACCCAGATTGTTTTCCAGGTATACTTTTCGGGTGCTCACGTGCCAGCAGGAGCTGCAAGATGTATTCCGAGCAAGACTCATTAGAAATAATTATGCTTCAACCGGGCGTGGTGGCGCACGCCTGTAATCCCAGCACTCGGGAGGCTGAGGCAGGAGGATCAGTGAGAGTTCGAGACCAGCCTGGGCTACAAAAGTGAGCTCAAGGCCAGCCTGAACTGCATAGTGAGACCCTGTCTCAAAAAAAGCAAAAAAAGAAAAGAAAGAAAGAAAGAAATAATTATGCTTCAATAACAAGAACAGGAGCCTACACTCAAGGCTAGCTCCGTGCCCGGAACATCGTGTCACTCAAATCTTACGAGGAAGGAAGAGAGGAGTTGGAGACGGTGGGATTAGGAAGTGTTTCGGGGATGAATCGACTGGCGTTGGCAATAGGGAAAATACGACGCGCAGTCCAAGGAGTACCGCAGCATTCCTCCGCCGGGTTCGTCCGATTCCCGGGAATTCTAGCTCACGCGGCCTGGTCTGTGCCAGCGAGGTCCCGCCCGCGATTGGACAGCGCGGAGGCGGAGCCGGCACAGTCGTGGCGCGCGATTGGAGCTTGGCGGGGCGGGGCGGGGCCGAGGGCGGCCTGCGCTAGGGACTCGGGAGCGACGCCCAGGATTGGAGGAGTGAGGAGGCCCCAAGGAGGTGACGCGCTGCGGAGGTGACGCCGTGTGGTCGCGCGCCCCTTCCGGCGCGGGGAGGCCGCTGAGCATTGGGGCCGCTCGGCCGCAGGCCGCCGCCAGCGCCGCGGGATGTAGCGCGAGGGACCGCGGGCTCCAGCATTGCCTGCCCGCTCGCCCGACCGTAAGTTTCCCTGGAGCTGGCTAGGGATGGGGCTCGGTCCGAACGCTTGGCCTCGATGGCCCGGCCTAGACCTGCGCGGGGACAGCCCGCCGTGAGGTCCCAGCGCCGTGCGGTAGCCCGCCAGGCCTCGGGCTTCCCCGCGCGCGCGCTATAAACATTTCTGGCCCCTCCCACGCGCGCCGCCTCCGGGCGGCTTGCGGAGCGTAGCCTGCGTGCGGTCGGGCCACTCGGCTGGTCGGTCGGGCTGTCCGCAGCTCGCAGCAGCCCGGGTGAGTGCCCTGAGCCCCTCCCCGCGGAGTAGGGGCGGTTTGAGGCTGTACTGTTCCGGCCTGGATCAGAAGGCGAGCGACCCTGGAACTGAGCCCGCGAGTGCGGGTGGGGGTTGGTGGGGACCTGGGTCGCAGAACCGCCGCTCTCTGCGGGACCACCCACTCCGGCTGGTGAAGAAGCTGTGACAGCACTGCACCGTGATGGGTTCGAAGGGGTGGTTTGTGGTCAGTCTGTGAGTTTACGGTAATCCTAAAGCTGGAATATAGGAGCAAAGGCTAAAATATTGTATTTTAGGGGAAACCGTAAAGTATTCTCTTAGAAACCTAGAATTTTATGTTCGAGAATTTGATTCTTTAAGCTCTCGGCTTTTTAGGAAAACAAAATAGTTGCTTTCCCTCTGTGTTTTGGTGCTTCCTGGGAGAATGGGAAACTGACAGGGCAGATTTTCCGCACACAGTTCCAGATGTCGGCTGGGCAGTCGGAGGCATGTAGTCTGTAGGTTTATTGTGGTATTTCCCTTCAGCGTTTGAAAGATGGTTTGAAATACACAGAGGTGACTATGTAGGTCACTTATATCCAGAGATGATAATGGGTGATTCTTTTTAAGCTGAAGTTACAGTAGGTTTTGTTCGTTGTTTTTCTCTTTTGATAGAGGCAGGGTAGACTGAGGGTGCGATTGGCATTTCTGAGGTTTTGTAGTATCTTACACTGGCAGGAATTTAAACATTGTGGTGCTGAACAGAATGCAATGTCAGGGTTCCCGGCTTGCAGCCACTAAATCTTTTTTTTATAACAAATAATTTCTGTGTATTCATATTGCATGTGGTACTTGGAAATCAGTTTTAAGATTGGCGTTATCTGTGCAGTTCCATCATAAGGTAGAACCTCAAAAAAATTATAATTGCAGATTGGAACCTGAAGTATTGTATTCTCAGTGATCAAAAAATTGCATGATTTCCTAAGGACTAAATGATCACTTTCCTGCAGGTGGAAGCTTCAGAAAACGGGAAGCAACATTAATCCCAGTAGCCTCCCTGATTGCCAGTGGCTAAACACATTATCTTAAGGAGGCTTTTAGGTTGTCTTCCGTTTTTCAGTGTGGCCTTAATTTGACTTGTCCAAGATTTCAATATAGAAAAGTGGATTAGTTACTGCCCTAGGGCCTGTGCTTTCTTTTATGTTTGTTTGTTTAATGTATTTAGTACTGGGTCTACAGGGTCTCACTACACAGATCCAACTTGTAGTGATCCTTCCTGTTTTTCAGCCTCCCAAGTGTGGGGCCACCAGGCCGAATCCCTCTTTCTCTTGTTTGCAGTGCCCGGGATTGAACTCGGAACCTTGTGTTTGCCAGACAGGCACTTACACTGCTGAGCTGTATCCCCAGCCAACCAGCCCAATCTCAACTCACTCAGTTTCAGCCTCAGTCGCAGTCTCAGCACTCCCCAGGAGTGTAGCCAGCATGGCAGGTGAGGGGAGAGGACTGAGGGGGGATCAAACCCTGACCTCTGCATCTGCCTAAGCAGAAGCTTTAGTCCTCTGAGATCTGGCTGGCCTGATTGTCTTGAGACAGGATTTCTGGGTAGCTCAGGCAGTCCTTGAACTCACAGTGTAGCCCTAACTGATCTCAAACTTGAAGCAATACTGCCCCAGAGAGTACTGGGATTACAGGTGTGCACCACCAGGCTGGGTGGGGGGCCATCTTCTTATATGCCCTCATTTACACCAGCTACCCACCTGCAGTACCTTCCTCCTTTCTCTGCCGGTCAATATCCTTCCTTACAATCCTTCCATAAAATTTTGCTGGTCAGCTAAAATTGAGCTTTTCATCTGAATTCCTCTAGCACTTAATGGCACTCAGGCTTAGAGCAGTGTTATTAGAAGACCACAGTTATTTCTTTCTCTTAAGATAGAAGTCACCAACCATTGCATGCCTCTAACTTTTTGTTTTATTTCTTACGGAGATAAAAGAGAAATGCTCAAAAATGTTTGCAGTGTGATTGTAAAGTTTGTAGCCATCTTAAATTGGAAAGGTCCAGGAACATGCTCTGTAGCCAGACTAGTTCCAAGTGATTGGCTCTCAGGCATGCATCTACTTTGCTTTTGTTTCCTTGGGACCTCTAATTACACAGTATGTATTATATATATATATATATATATATATATATTTTTTTTTTTTTTGTCTTTTTGAGACAGGGCCTCACTGTGCAGTTCAGGCTGGCCTTGAGCTCACTTTTGTAGCCCAGGCTGGTCTCAAACTTGCACCAATCCTCCTACCTCAGCCTCCCAAGTGCTGGGATTACAGGCGTGAGCCACCACGCCTGGCTAATTACAGAGTATAAAGTGATTGCTATATTGCAGTCAGTGTACAGTGATAATATTGAGGGGCCAACGAGATGGCTCAGTAGTCTAGAGTACGTGCTTAGGCAAGCTTAGGCAAGCACAGGGACCGTGGTTTGATACCCAGCACCACATGCTGTGCCAGTTCCACCCCCAGGGCAGGCTGAGCCACCATAACATAGATAGATGGATGGATGGATGGATGGATGGATGGATAGATAGAGTTTTTAAAAAATTGACTCTATCTGTAGTATACTTCAAAGATGGTATTAATAATAGCAGCTGGTGTGAAAATCCCTTGTATGTCTATTGGTTTCTGTCGTTTCGTTAGGAAATTTTGCTTGTCTCTGGGATCAAAAAGACCTGAAGGGCCGGCAAGATAGCTCAATGGACTAAGCACCTGCTTAGTCAAGTATAGGTGACTGGGGTTTGATCCCTGGTACCACATGTGGCACCAACCCACCCCCAGGTGCACTGAGCTGGCCACCAAGACCAGGTATGGTGGTGCACGCCTGTAATCCCAGCACTGGGGAGGCTGAAAACAGGAAGATCACTATGAGTCCTAGCTTCATGGTGATACCCAGTACAGAAAAAACAAAATACATTAAAAAAAAAAAAAAGACCTGAAGCCCCCCCCCCCTCCGTTTTTTTAAAAAAAAACAATATAGATGGAGTCCAGTCTATCCTCAAACTCGAGGTGACCCTTCTGAGTCCTGGAATTCTAAGTGTGCACCACCACACCCGGCTGATGCCTCCTTTTGTTGGGACAGCAAAGGCAAATTAGGTTGTGATTTTTCCCCTTTACATTCTAAGTCATTGACATTTGGCATCAAGTAAGAGGTTAGGATCCAGGACTACAGTTTAGTGATTTCACACCTAGACCTTCTCTTTTTTTTTTGGTCTTTCTGAGACAGGGCCTCACAATCTCACGATGCAGCTCAGGCTGGCCTTGAGCTCACTTTTATAGCTCAGGCTGGTCTTGAACTCACACCAGTCTTCCTGCCTCAGCCTCCCAAGTGCTGGAATTGCAAGCATGCACCACCACGCCCAGCAACATAGACCTCTTCATTGACTCATTTTCCCCACATAGAGCTGTGAAACTACCCTCTCTAAAAGAGTACATGGACAAAATGATTCTTTGTCTATACTGCTTTGCTGGTATAGAGCCTACCACACATAGAGCCTACCCTCAGAATCTCTAAGGGTTCAGGAACCTACAACAAAAGCTAGAGACATTGATCCTCCAATTCCAGAAGAAGAATATGTCATTATAGAAAACTTGGAAATTGATTCACAGAATAAATGTTTCCAAAAACTGTTAGGGAAATAACTACAGCTAGCTAAGTAGCTGGTGATTAAGAACCAATCTTTCTCTTAAGTTTGGCTAGGATTATCCTACTAGTAGAACAAACACCTCCCTACCTCCACAGCTTTGCCGTCCAATATTTAGGCTTATCCAGTTGGAAAGTTTAGTGCCAAAGATTATGAGCTTGAGTTGAAGCAATCCCATCAAAAATGTACTCAGTAATGTTTGGCTCAATTATAATCATCTATGTTGGGTGTGGCAAGTTGGAGAGGAAAAGAGTTTCCTATAAAATACATAAAGATGTAGAAAGCTGGCAAAAAGTCGAACTATACTTTGGCTGTCCCGTCTCCTACTTTATACCTTAGGGATTTGTGCTGATTTCATAGAAGACTAAAACACTTGTAAAAGTTGTGAGTGGTCTTCCTTGTAGAAATGTTATTTTCACTGTCCAGTATTACTTGCTCTCCTTGGTTGCCAGAACTCTGATCCCAGTCTTCCTTTCCTGTCTCTGTGTTGCTACAGTTTAGAAGACCAAGCTGGACAGTGGACTTTGCTTACTAGGATGACATGCTCTCCACTGACATCCATTGTATGTACTTTAATGCACGATGATGTATTTTGTGTGAAGAGTTGTAGCCGATGGCTGGTTTGTGCCATAACTGGGATGACTGTTAGGTTTGGTGACTGGGTCTAGAAGGTGGAAGTAGAAGCTGGTGGAAATAGCTAACAGAAAGTGATTTGAACTGGAAAAGGAGAACATTTTTAATGATAGCCAAGAAACTTGAGGGGATAAAATCTTTTCAGTTCAAATAAAGAAATTAGTAAGACTACCAAACTGTTTCTGATGTTTGGATCCTAATTGTCCAACTTTTAAGTTTCTCTATATTCATATTAACTCTGTAAAATAAATACACAGTATTCAAAAAACTGAATTTAGTGTGTGGCTTTTCTAGTTAAGGGGTTCCCTGTCTCTACTACCCTCCTGGAGGAATGAAGTTGTATTACTTAATTTGCTTTTTTTGTGTGTGGTACTGGGGACTGAACTTAGGGCCTTGGCCATGTTAGGCAAGCACTCTACCACTGAGCTACACCCTAGTCCTGTATTACTTAATTTGGATATCCCTGACTTAAGCCATCTAATTATAGGTTCTTTGAAGGTGGTGACAAAACAAAACTTGAATTCGACTTCATATTTGCACAGGGCCTTACAGTACTAGGACTAAGTACATTTGTTAAATATTCATTGAATATATTGGCTCATTCTGGAGAAAGAGGTAAGAGAAAGCCTCACAACACAAAAAAAGGCTGAGGTCTTGGCCAGTAGCAAGAAGCTAACTCATATACTTACTGGCTAGCATCTCCACATTCATTAGTTAATTTCAAAATATGAGTTCTGACCAAAATAATGCATATGCGTCACTTTATGATCACCTATGTAATATTGTATCCCAGAATCTTAGGTGGTTTTGTTTTGTTTCTGCTGTGATAGCCAGTCTACATTATGGGCAACAGCATTATAACCAAAGTGTGCTCCACTTTTTAGACTTCTTAAAGGTACCCCAAAGTTACCTGTATTCTTTTGCACAGTACTATAAATAATTTCTAGTAAAACTTTATTCAGCAGTGCTTTGTTTTGAAGAAATATGTTTTGAGGTCAGCTATTAAGAAAGATTTCCCAATGTTTATGCTCACGTGGGTTGCCTCTCCCTTGAGGTTTTCAGAGGCCTCCAGTTTCCTGTTCTTGAGCTTGCCAATTGTTGACTTAGTGTGTGCTGGCATCTGTCCTGTCAGGAAGAGGAACTGTCTTAATGTTGACACCATATAAAAGTCTGCTGTACAACAAGTTGTTTTTGACTCTTGAACTGGATTTGGCAGTTGCTTTCATCTGTGCTTTGTGAGTTGAATATAGCGTGACCATGACTCTTCTGAAATTTGAGGGTTGCCTCACTTGAGGACACATTAAAACATTGGGATAGAGAACAATAGGAGAAAGGTAGGAAACCAGGTAGGCAGCAGCCAATAGAGGAAAGAGGATTTCTTAGGGGAATGGACTCACATGCGTGTGGAGACAACTTCAATAAAACATGTCGGCAAACTATACAACCTGGGAAGCCAGCAGAATGACTCAGTTCAAACCTGAAGACCTCAAATTCAAGGAAGCCAGTTGGTAACTCTCAGACCAGGGTTGAATACCTGAGACCGTGGGGGCCTCTGTTGCAAGTGATAAGAGTCCAAAAGCCAGAAAACTTGAGAGTTCTTTGTTTGAGGGCAGGACAGAGTTCCAGCTTGAGTGTTAGAGCTTGAAGAGAGAAAATTCATCTTTCTTGTCCCTGTTTGTTCTGTCTGGACTCACACTTGATTAAAGAATCTCACACACATTGAGTGAGGGCAGTCGTCTTCCTAAGCCCACTAATTCAGTAACAGTCTCTTTCTGAAACACCTTCACTAATATAACCAGAAATAATGTTTTGCAAACTATTTGGGTACTATTTAATCTAGTCAAGTTCACACCTGAAATTAATGATTCCACCTGATGACTACATATACCCAATTATAATCCTTGAGAAAGAATTAGGATTACGTTTGGATAAAACCAGTGCAAGATTTCAAGAATGTTACTATGTATAGTGAGCAACCAAATAGTGACTGTCTCTGGGGAAAAAACCCTGTTTACTTCCCAAAGTCAGAACTGGGCTCCATAAGCTTTTGCTTTCCATAGTGTGCAGCCCCTGCCATGCTGCCTTTGCATTGTCCTTCGGTTCCGAGAGCTTGGTAATAATAGTACAAGAAAATGCTAAGATTCTAGCTGTGGTCATTGCTTTTTGTCTCTAGCTTTTGTCTTTTGAGAGGGAAACTTTTCCTTTCTGTTCTGTATTATTTACATCTCCCTCAGACCTGATTAAAAATCATTTCCTGAGAACGGGCCAGTTAACTCAGTGGACTAAAGCGCCTGTTTAGGCAGAGTTCAGAGGCTGGGATTCAATCCATGGCCATTGGATTGAATCTGTGCTGGCCCCACCCCTGGGGTACACTGAGACACCAGTTGTGACTGGGCATGGTGGTACTGGTGGCGCGTGTCTGTAATCCCAGCACTTGGGAAGCTAAAAACAGAGGAAGCACTATGCATCTAATCTACATAGTGAGACCCTGTAGACCCTGTACTAAATAAGGATCACTTTCTACAGTTTGGCTCAAAATGTAGATTGTTTTTGAAACTTCTGAGAAAACAAGTCAAGATTTCTCTGGTTTTCCTGAAGGATCTGTGCATCTGTGTTTCAGCAACTACAAAACTCATCTGAGGCTTAGGTTAAGGGCTGTGGTGGTTGTGACAAGCTGTTATGGATCCAGTGATTAGGTATGTGTGTGGCAAAGGGCAAACATGGGGCTGGCTACCTCCTTATTTGAGCTTCCTGCTTCCAGGTAAATTATTGCTTGCTTCAGGAAGAGAAGTAGGGACTGGGGAGATAGCTTGGAGATCTAAGAATGTGTCTGGCAAGTGCAAGGACTCAGGTTCGATACCCAGTACCATATGCTGTGCTGGCCCTGGAACCTGAGTGTGCCATGCCAGGCACCAGAAAATGGATATGGAGCCAGGGATATAGCTCAGTGGTAGCAAGCACAATGCCCTGAGTTTGATTCCTGGCACAAAGAAACAAAACAAAAACAAACAAACAAAAAAAAAATAGGGCCCGGCAGGATGGCTCAGTGGTCTAAAGCGCCTGCTTAGGAAAGCTTAGGCAGCTGCAGGGACCGCGGTTCGATCCCCGGCACCATATGCTGCACCAGCCCTGCCCTCAGGGCAGGCTGAGCCTTGCATCAAAATAAATAAATAAACAAACAGAAGTTCTGAAACAAGAAAAATAATAATAATTTTTTTAAAAAAACAGGTATGATGGTACATGCCTGTAATCACACAACTCCGTAGGCTGGGACAGAGGGATCACTATGAATCTGAGCTTTGTAGAAGACCCTGTACCAAAATAAATAAATTTAAAAAAAAAGAATAGATATGAAAGCTTGTTATCCAAGCTCTTAATCTAAAATATAATTAGTAGATATTGCAGAGAAATTAATCACTGAGTATCCAGTATCCATTCTATACTGTGTTCTTTTTGTATACAAAATACAGTTGTCAGATCCTAAAGTCTAGATAAAGTCCAGCTGAGTTAATTTCCTACTTAGTGATTTCTAAACTTGGGATGATCTTATATTTCTAGCCAAGTGTTGGCTTTCTGTTTCTCAGTCTCAAAGCTAAGCAGAATAAGTTTTAGGGATGGCAGACAAAGATTCTTACCAGTATGGACTCCATTCCTGTGGGCAGAACTTTGGAATGGGTACCAGTTTTTCTGTATGACAGTTTGGTGCAAAAAGCATAGCTCCTGTGAAGGCAAGCAACTTGGTGTTACTTATATTTTCAGCCTTATCCATAAGACTTGTAGAATTCGAGGTAATCAGCGGCAAAAGAGAGGACAAGGAATAGCTTTAGGCAGTGGACTAGCTTTTACAATTGGAATAGGGTATGGGCTAAGTAGCTGTGTCTTATTCACTGCATTATGGAAATGAAACTGTAAGGAATAAATTACGACGTTTTGTACTTGTGTTGCATTTAGGGTCTGCCATCACAGGGAGATCTCTGCCCCTTGGGGCTGAGAGATCCCAACCTTACCCCAAGCTGAAGCTGTAGGGTCTTGCGGTACCAGCCAGATGTCTTCCCACAAAGGATCAGTGGTGGCACAGGGCAATGGAACTCCTGCCAGTAACAGAGAAAATGATACGGTGGAACTGGCTGAACTGGGACCTCTACTAGAAGAGAAGGGCAAGCGAGCAATTGCCAACCCAACCAAAGTAAGTTGTCTTCTTAATCTGCTTTTCTAAGTCTTCACACTCCCTGGGAGTGTCTCTATTCAAGTCCACAAGTATCTTTTTTGTCTGTTTTTCCTACTGTAAGTATTGGGGCATTCACTCCCCCCAAATAGTTGGCACTTTATAACTCCATTGAATAGCACAAAGCCTAAAATCTAGTAAGTAATTATTAAATTTCTGTGAATATATGTAGAAAGCAGTCACCTTGGATTAGGGTTTTTTTTTTTTTTTTTTGTCTTTTTGAGACAGGGTCTCACTGTGCAGCTCAGGCTGGCTTTGAGCTCACTTTTGTAGCCCAGGCTGGTCTCGAACTCACAACGATCCTCCTGCCTCAGCCTCCCAAGTGCTGGGATTACAGGCGTGAGCCACCACACCCGGCATTGGATTAGGGTTGATTGCATATAACAAACAAAAATCCCTACAGTTTTGACAAATGAGAAGTCTGTCTCAAGTGAAAAGGGTTCTGGAAGTAATCAGGCTGATAGGGAGGCTCTGCTACCATCAGGCCCTGCCTTGCTCCTCCCTCATATGTGTCCTGTACCCATCAGGAAGGAGGGAAGAGGGGGAAGGGTGATCCTGCCTTTTAACGACAGCATCAGGAGGGACTCTTCAATACTTAGGCCAGAACTTAGTTACATACATATATTCAACTGCAGTGAAAGTCCAGAAATGGCTTTTCATTTGGGCCTGAATAACTGCAGTGATGTTGCCACTCTAAATAAAACCAGTGACTTTGTTAGGAGGAGAGAGAATGGCTGTTGGGGTAGGCAGGCCAAAATCTGCATCACAAAATCTAAGAGGGCCAGGAGAGAGTGCCCCCTCAAGAGAGTGGGGCCATAGGCCAAAGAAGCAGTTGAGCTGCCAGGTTTCCCCACTCTGTGGTTTGCAGCCCTGGAACCCAGAGGGAAGGTTTCTGTCCTTCATGGGCATGTGATCTCCCAGGTGTACCTGACTAGGCCCAAGAGTCAGGACTGCTGCTTGGTGTGAAAACAATGCAAAAGTTCACATACTCTGGAGAGTTGCTGTGAATAGGGTGCAGTCATACCAGCATCCTCAGAGTCAGTGAGAAGACAAGCACAAAAGATAGCCTTGTTGGGCTAGGAAGATAACTCAGCAGTCTAAGTGCCTGCCTGGAAAGCACAAGGACACAGGTTCAACCTTCAATTCTACACGCTATGCTGCCCAGGTGTACTGAGCCAGCCATGGAAACCAGGCATGGTGGTACATGCCTGTAATCCCAGTGCAGGAGGCTGAGACAGGAGGATCACTATAAGTCTAAGAAGTCACATAGCAAGACCCTGTACCAAATAAATAAATAAATAAACAAACAAACAAATAAATAAATAAATAAATGATTATAAAAGAAAAGTAGGATTATTGTTAAGGAAATCTTAGAGACTGTATATCTTTTTCATTATTTTGAAATCAGTGACCTGGTTGGGCAAGATAGCTCAGTGCAATAAAACACCTGCTTAGGCAAGCTTAGTCAAGTGCAAGGGCCACCCCCCCAAGGTGGGCTGACCTAGCCACGAAAGAAAAAAGAAAGAAAGAAAAGAAAAAGTAGCCTGGAAGAGTAAAACTTGGGACAGTGGAGGAACATGAAGAATCATACGCTCTAGAGAAAAGGTCATTCACCGGTAAAGAATACCCAAGCCTGGAGTACTAGTCCTGTGTCCCTATATGCTGAATATAACTTTCATTCCAGCACTTATAAACTATTAATAAGCTTTAAACTACAGTATTATAATCTCAATAAGTGTCATACTTTTGAAAGACAGATGTGAGACACTTGGTAGGATCAAAACTGGCTAGAACATGTTACATTTGGATTTCTGTGATCAAGAAAGGTCCAGTTTAGCTGGGCATGGTGTGCATGCCTCTAACCCCAGCACTATGGAGGCTGAGGGCACCCTGAGTTGGAGGCCATTCTGAGCTAGTGAGTTCAACCCAGCCTGAACTGTTTATTCAGTGAGATCCAACCCTGTCTCTCAAAAGGAGGGGGAGGGTCCAGTTTATGGGGTGACCCCGTGAAGTTTTGATTGTTGGTTGTTGTTTTTTTAATCCACAGACTGAAGATGAGCAAACATGCCCTGTGCCCCAAGAAGAGGAGGAGGAGGTGCGGGTGCTCACACTCCCCCTACAGGCCCACCATGCCATGGAGAAGATGGAAGAATTTGTGTATAAGGTACAGTCTGGAGCTCCACCCTGGGAAGGGAAAGGGCAGCAGGCTTATCCCAGATGGTATCTGGCAGGCTTGCCTTAGACCAAAGAGCTTTTACTTCTGTGGGTAGGCTTATTTTTTGGTTAAGGTGATGCAAACGAAAGGTACTTACAAAAAAAAAAAAACAGATTAAAACACAAACTTTTCTCTCTTTTTTGGTACTAGGAATTGAACTCTAGGCCTTGCACTTGTCAGGCAGGTACTTGTATTGCTGATTCATACAGTTCCAGCCTTCAACAAAACTTTCTTTTAACAAATTAAGATGAACTAGTAGTATAAATAGAAAAAAATTAGCGTGCATACTGAAATATTTTTGAAATAAGATATGTAATTGGAAAAGTATTTGAACTTATTTCCATTCCTGTATATCTCTTCTGTTGTGCTGTATCTTGACTATCTGCTGGTCTAGACTGGTTCTCCACTGTGAGCTGGAATCCATGCTGACATCCTCCTGACTGGTTCCCTTTTGTGGTGTGTCCGGGGGAAAGCCAGCATTCTCTAGGGCTCTTCCTAAACATACTGTATTTATCCTAGGTCTGGGAGGGACGCTGGAGGGTCATCCCATATGACGTGCTCCCTGACTGGCTAAAGGACAATGACTACCTATTACATGGCCACAGACCACCCATGCCCTCGTTCCGGGCTTGCTTCAAGAGTATCTTCCGTATCCATACAGAAACTGGCAACATCTGGACTCATCTACTTGGTGAGTGATTTGCGTAGGGAAGAAACAGTATTTTATCTTCCATAGCACTCCAGAGATTATATAGTCTTAGTCCTTGGAAAGGAAGAAAGGTTGCTGGAGAGCTGTGCTGTTGATTTTGATTAACCTTTGATCACTATTATTTAAGACTGAGGGTGGTGATAACTGAATTAAACTGCTCCCCCTTAAAAAAATAAATAAATAAAAGATTGAAGGCAGAAAAGTTAGAAATAAGTACACCACTAATACTAGACAGTTCAAGTCTTAGGATTTGTAGTAGAACTGTTCTAAACAGACTTTCTAAGCTGACTCATTTAGAATTTCTCATTGTCTAAACAAAGTGCCTATATTTCAAAAGCTGGTCTTTTTGAGTTTCAGTAACTATATGGCCATTTTTCCTGAGGTTTCTGACCACAGTTTCCACAATTTAGCCCATCACTGGTGGCTAGAAAGCCGTTAGCTGTCACACATGTGTTGCACTGTTTCTTTTGCCCTCACAAGTTTCCTTTTCTTTCCATCCTGCAGGTTTTGTGCTCTTTCTTTTTTTGGGAATCCTGACCATGCTCCGACCAAATATGTACTTCATGGCCCCACTACAGGAGAAGGTGGTTTTTGGGATGTTCTTTCTGGGTGCAGTGCTCTGCCTCAGCTTCTCCTGGCTCTTTCACACCGTCTATTGTCATTCAGAGAAAGTCTCTCGGACTTTTTCCAAGTGAGTTGAAAGAACAGCATAGACCATGTGCACAGTTGTTATACCTGGTGGTTCCAGTACTAACTGGGTACTAGGAATCCCTATAACTCCCAAAGAGGCCCTGAAGTACCTAAGGGAAAGCTTCCTGTTCTATAGATACAGCAAAGCAAATGTTTTTCTCTATAAACATTTTGTAAAAAAATTGATTCTAGTGTTCCTGATAAGTAGAAACTACTGTAGAGTATACTTGCTTCCTAAACAGTAGTAGCTTGTGTAACAGACTCTAGAGAGTTAGTTGCCTTCCAAGACCTTGTACCCAATACTAGTACTTATGGTGTGGCCAGGAGTCTCCTCCCCACACGTCAAGTAAAGCTTATCTTTGCTGCCCAGGCATTGCTGGAAGCCCAGGAGTCCATCTGGTGCTTTCCCTAATCCTCTGCTCTGAACCTGGGGTTCTGTTTATGTGCTTGTTTTTGTTACTGTTGGCCGTGGTAATGTTGGAGATAAATTTTGTTTTCCAAATAATACTGATAGCAGCAGTTCATTATAAAAGAGATAGCAGTGGTGGCGCATACCTGTAATCCCAGCACTTGGGAGGCTGGGGCAGGAAGATCAGTGCAAGTTCAAGACCAGCCTGAGCTACAAAAGTGAGCTCAAGGCCAGCCTGAATTGCATAGTGAGACCCTGTCTCAAAAAGGCAAAAAAAAAGAGATAGCACAAGTGTGGAGGCTTGCACTTGCAGTCCTAGCAGCTTGGCAGGCTAAGGCAAGCAGATCGTTTTAGCCCAGAAGTTTGAAGTCAACATGGCAACATAGGGCCACTGTGACTCAAAAATAAAATGAAAGCAAAATCAAGCGATGTACTCTCAGAGTAAGTCCTAAATTACGAACTTTCTCAGGGTATTTACATAAGAATCATTTTGTTGAATCATGAACAATTCTGACACACATTCTCCCTGTATGGAACTCATGGACTTACCATATACCTGTGTTCCCTCCCAATCAATAAATTTTATTTTAGAACTGGCTGTGGGAGTGAGTATTCAAAGCCCTTTCTGTGATCCTGGGAACCAGCTGGGTTGTGACAGACTTCTAAATTCAAGTATGTACTAGAAGGAGACCCAAGAAAATCAATGGAGTTCTGCAACTGGAGATTCTTGGGAGATTTTCCACTGTACAATGAAAGTGTTTGGCCTTATGAAGCTTTAATCCAGGCAACAGGATAGACTGTGTAGGAACTTAGAAGAGACTGGGGGTGATCAATTCTCAGACTGGATAGAAAACAGTCAGGAGATCCCTTCATTTCTTCCACTTACTTGCTTCATTTTTGTGGTTGTGTTTTAGACTGGACTATTCAGGGATTGCTCTACTGATTATGGGGAGCTTTGTCCCCTGGCTCTATTATTCCTTCTACTGCTCCCCACAGCCTCGGCTCATCTACCTCTCCATCGTCTGTGTCCTGGGCATTTCTGCCATCATTGTAGCACAGTGGGACCGGTTTGCCACTCCTAAGCACCGGCAAACAAGAGCAGGTAAGTAGGGAAACAGGCAAGCCTCAGGTGAGCCCTATGGTTTGCAGTTTGAGAACCTCGCTAGTACCTGGTATGCGTTTACAATTTTCACCATTGTATGAATTTCCAAAGCTTGGTCACATGAATTCTGTATTTCAGTAGTTAGATAGTAGGACAGATTATTATTGAACCAGTTAATTAGCTACAAGCATAAATATGAGTGTTTTTATACTTGACTTAAGAGAGGTAAGAAATACAGCAAGCACAAACCTTTTAGGAACCCAAATCCTAAAGAGCAGATATTACTAGTCAAGAAGAGATTAAAATAAAACATAGGCATTTTACTAGGAGAGTGGAAAGCCTGGAGTGGTCAGAGAAAAAAGACCTTGAGCATAAACACTGGTAACAGTGTAACAGCCTGGAGTGAGTATTCAAAGCCCTTTCTGTATAGAGCTCTGTATGTTGGCTCAGATGGATTCCCTTCAAGCTTTGATTAATTACAATACCACCAATTTCCATAGTTTTTAGCTTTTTTAGAATTGTTTTTGTTTTTGAGACAGGGACTCACTATGTAGTCTAACCTGGCCTTGTCCTCACTGTGTGGCCCAGGCTGGCCTCAAACCTGCAGTGGTCCTTTTGCCTCAGCCTCCTCAGTACCAGATTTCCAGGTTGTACACCATCACAGTCACTCCCTTTAGACTTAATATCTGCTATGTTTTAATTTTCAGTGAAGAGAATTAAATATTTATCAGGCACCAACCATTTGGCAGGCACTATGCTTAAACAAGTGTGTCTACAAAGATGGAGAAGGTAGTCCCTGTGCCCTGGTTCTGTGTGGTGTGTTGCTATTCAGACAATATCTATTTTTCTCTTCTTGCTTTATTTGTATGTCCCAGAAGCCATGAGCAACTGCTCATTTGGGCATATAGATCCACAGGTTCTGGTCAAGAGACCTGTTTAAAAGTCTTTTATATCCCCGATGGGAAACCTGCCTACTCTTCTCTGGCTTTGGAGCCCGCTGAAGCCCTGTCTTCTAGGATCTGTACCCACATCATCTATCAGAGAATTCTGGCTCCCCCCCCCCCCTTCAGTGCTGGGGCTCAAACCCAGGGCCTTGTTTATGCTAAGCAGGTACTCTACAAATGACTTACAACCCTAGGCCCAACCAGTTGGTGCTATTCTTTTGTTCTGTGAGACAGCGTTTTACTCAGTTGCCCAGGTTGGCTTTAAATCCTCCTGCCTTGGCTCTGAATAGCTAGGACTATAGGCATGTGTCACTATGCGTGGCTTGACATAAGATTTTTGCCTGGGCTCTTTAAGAGATAATGAAAAATATGAGGTATGCCTCCTTCCCATCCTGGATATACAAGAACTATCTACCACTGCTAACCCATTTTTAGGCTAAACTTTCTAAACATGTACTGTTCACTCAAAAAATAGTACATTGTTTACCACAAACGTTTGGATTCCATAGTAGGGCAGCAGAACCTTCCACGTAGTAGCTATTTCTGTGCTTGACTGTCTCCCATCTGCTCTGTTCAGGAGTGTTCCTGGGACTTGGCTTGAGTGGTGTTGTGCCCACCATGCACTTTACTATTGCTGAGGGCTTTGTCAAGGCTACCACCGTGGGCCAGATGGGCTGGTTTTTCCTCATGGCTGTGATGTACATCACCGGCGCTGGCCTTTATGCTGCTCGTATTCCTGAGCGCTTCTTTCCTGGAAAATTTGACATATGGGTAAGGAACAACTCTTTCAGTGGCACCTGTGGGGGTGAGGGACCATCTCAAGGTTTAAGGTCTTAGGAAAAGGTGGCAACAAAAATAAAATTAAAAAAAATAAATAATAAATAAAATAGAGGCTGGGTATGGTAACACATGCCTGTAATCCCAGCACTTGGGAGGCTGAGACAGGTTCAATATCAGTTTGAGACCAGCCTGGACTACAGAAGTGAGCTCAAACCCAGTCTGAACTGCACAGTGAGACCCTGTCTCAAAAAGACAAAAAATAAATAAAAAATAAAATTTTAAAAAAGGTAGTGAAAGACTTGGATCAGATATCGTTGGGCATATGGGTATATACACTGGTGGGAAATAGCCATTGCTAAATCTCTGACAAAGACATTTTAGATTTTTCTGTGATGGGAGTAGAGGGCAGGGGAATTAAAAAAAAAACAAACAAAAAAAAAAAAACAGTATATTGTATACATGTACTAATTCTCTACAGTGAATGTAATTACTATGTACTATAAATATGCCCTGACAGGTGGGCCTAGGGATGAATGCCCATAAACCCAGCACTCGAGATGCTGAGGCAGGAGGATTGCTGTGAGTTTGAGGCCAGGCTGGGCTATGTAATGAATTCAAGGTCTGAACTACATAGCAAGACCTTGTCTCAACTCACCACCACCCAAAAATAATGTACTAATGATATGTGTCATTTTTATGATGAAAAAGAAAAGGCAAATACAATGTATTAACTATTGTAAATAATAATAAATTAAAGATAAATAACTAAAAAAAAAAAAAGGCAAATGTTTTCTCCTCTTTAGTTCTATGCCCCCCCCCCCTTCTTAGTTCTAATTTCTCCTTGCCATTCTCCTCAAAAGCTGTTCTTTCTATTTCTGCAGTTCCAGTCTCATCAGATTTTCCACGTCTTGGTGGTAGCAGCAGCCTTTGTCCACTTCTATGGGGTCTCCAACCTGCAGGAATTCCGTTATGGCCTGGAAGGCGGCTGTACTGATGACTCCCTGCTCTGAGCCTTTCCACTCGCATGGTGGAGGAGCAACTTCCCAAGTGCTTTTAAAGACAACTTCTTTGCTGGAATGAGAGAAAGACTGAGTTGTCTGTTTCTTAAGAAACCTCTTAGAGAATCAGTACCAATCATGTGTCAGCTCACTCTGATAGCCTCTGGGCATAGACTTCCCATTTCCATTCCCCAGCTAGGGAGGGTGCAGAGGGCCAACCTAGTCACTCCCTGCTCTGTAGCACCCTCCTTGGTAAAGCAACTACTGGTCCTTCCAGAGGCAAAACTTTGAAGCTCATGTTGAGATTTTACCCCCTCCTCCAACCACTTTGGGAAAAATTATGGACTGAGACACTTCAGAAATTGGTTTTGTTTCTTTTTCCTGAAAGAAAAATGTCTCCCCTTTACCCCCATCCTTACTTTGTAACCTGGCTTATAACAGGCCATGCATTTTTGTAGCACACTTTTGAAAAAACAATTATAACCTGGTCCATCTTTCTAGGGCCTAGATCTGCTTTACACAGCAGGAAGAATAAAGCCACCGACTTTTACATAGCCTGGCTAATCATGGAAGTGTGTCCAGGGTTCAGATAACTTGAGTTTTAATTTTTTTTTTCTTGGCAGAGTAATGTAAAATTTAAATGGGGAAAGATATTTAATATTTAATACTAAGCTTTAAAAAGAAACCTGCTATCATTGCTATGTATCTTGATGCAAAGACTGATAATAATAAAAGAAAGTATAGAAAACACTTTGGCATTCGGAGATTTAACAAGCCTCATTTCAGCTACATGCACACAACTGCAAAGGATTAAGACCCTATGGTAGGGCCAGAGATATAGCTCAGTGGCCTGAGTGCCTGCCTAGCAAGCACAAGGACCCACGTTTGATCCCCTGCACCGCAAAAAAAAAAAGAAAAAAAGAGTTTCTTAGAATGCTTCAACGGTAATTGGAAATTTATTTATTTTTGTCTTTTTGAAAGAGTCTCACTATCAGTTCAGACTGACCTTCAGCTCACTTTGTAACCCAGGCTAGTCTCAAATTTGCAGTGAGCTTCCTGAGTGCTAAGATTACAGACATGTGCCACCATGCCTAGCTCAGGGAAATGTAAATTAAAACCAAAATGTTAAACCATTGCACTCAACCAGATTGGCATGAATTTAAAAGCATAATTCTGAGTGCTGGAGCTGATATGGAACAGACTGGACTCTATGGTGGCTGGACACTGAAACAATCACTTCATGTGGAGTTCCTTAGAATATATACACGTAACAGAAGCATCATGAAATGGGGTGGGGCATTAAAAATAGTACTGTAATGTGAGATGCATATGTTATCTATCATGTTACCTAATGAGCCTGTTCTAAACTACTAAATTGTTTTCCTAACTCATTAATGGTAACAAGTCATACCTAAAAAAACACTGCTCTGAGAATATTGGCCATAGAGCCAGGCATAGTAACATACCTCTGATTCTAGCACTTTGGGAGGTTGAGGCAGAAGGGTTGCTATTTCAAGTCTAGCCTGGGCAGTTCAGTGAGCTTGGGAAACCCTGTCTCAAAATTGATTTTAAAAGGAGGGGTCAGGACTCTGGCTTATACAAAAGCCTTATTGCCACTTTGTAGCAGCAAAATAGTACAAACTAACATCCAGAACTTTTGAATGAAAGAATGTCTTAGTTTATCCATATAATAAAACAGTGAAAAAGTTACAGTGATAGCAACAATGTAGTTACATCTCAGAAGATGGGCAGACAGAAAAGTAGAGAAGCCATTGTACAACAGAGTATATCTGGTATAACTTATGTACAGCTCACAAATTTCTAAAACTAATGACAGCTTAATGGTATAGATGTATATATGCTAAAAATTTGAAAAAGGCAACGTCAACTGGGCATAGTGGTGCACAACTGTAATCTCAGCATTCAGCAGGCTGAGGCAAGATCATTGCAAGCTGGAGTCCAGCTTGGACTACATAGTCCATATCTCAAACCAGCAAGGCATGGTGGTGCATCACTGTAATTCCAGCATTTGGGAAGCTGAGGGCTGAGGCAAGAGGCGCACCACAAGTTTGTGGCCCATCTGAACTACATGGCTCTTGTCTTTTTTTTATGAGCAGAACACATTTTTTTTTTTTTTTTTTTTTTTTTTTTGTCTTTTTGAGACAGGGTCTCGCTATGCAGTTGAGGCTGATCCTGAGCTCACTTTTGTAGCCCAGGCTGGTCTCGAACTCGCACCAATCCTCCTGCCTCAGCCTCCCGAGTGCTGGGATTACAGGCGTGCGCCACCACGCCCGGCAAGCAGAACACATTTATTGAGAGAAAAAAAGCTCCTGTGCAAGAGAGGGACAGGAAGGGGGTCCCAAGTGGATGTTCCCAGGAAACTGTCTCTTCCAGGGACTTTTATAGAGGAAAATCATGTGGTGAGGCGGGTCTAAAGTTGTGGAGAAGGGGCCTGGCGGGATGGTTCAGTGGTCTAAAGCGCCTTCTTGGGAAGGCTTGAGCGGCTTCAGGGACCGCGGTTCGATCCCCGGCACCACATGCTGCACCAGCCCTGCCATCAGGGCGGGCTGAGCCGGCCATAAAAATGAGTGAATAAACAAATAAAGGTTCTGAAACAAGAAAAAAATAAATAATTAAAAAAAAAAAAAAGTTGTGGAGAAGACATGGGAACTGGCTTAGGTGGGTATGAGGTAGGATAAAACTAGTCAACCAATGAGGTAACAAGTACCATTGCTCAGGTAAAATTGATTACATCAGGATCCAGTGGGAAAGCAAGTTACGTAGCAAGCGGGCAAGAATACAGAGTTAAGATCTCTTCCTGTTGGGTGTGGGCTGGTGACTCTTTCTAGGCTCTTTCAAGGTGATTAATACCTACTTAAAATATCAATCCTGGATGCCCACCCTTAAGGAAGTGTGTAGCTGTTTCAGTTTATTCTTTTTTTTTTTTTTTTTTTTTTTTTTTTTTTTTTTTTTTTTTTTTTTTTTTTTTTTTTTTTTTTTTTTTTTTTTTTTTTTTTTGCTTTTTGAGACAGGGTCTCACTATGCAGTTCAGGCTGGCCTTAAGCTCACTTTTGTAGCCCAGGCTGGTCTCGAACTCACATCGATCCTCCTGCCTCAGCCTCCCAAGTGCTGGGATTACAGGCGTGCACCACCACGCCCGGCTTCGGTTTATTCTTGTCTTGAGATCTGGCCCACGGTGGAGGAGCGTCTGTCTCTAGTTGGAAAGTCACCTTGTTTTCCATGTCCTTGAGTGCCTGGCCCTGACTGACTGCCTATAATATTTCTATCTAATTCAGCTGCCTACAACATTCTCCCCTTTGAAGAAGCAACCCTAACTACCATGAGGGAACCGTGGGTGATGACTGCTCTAGCTGCTTCAGGCTGAAAGGGGTCATAGTTGTGAACCAGCAGTCAGAGATAATCTCCAGAGGTCCTATCTAAAGGCCCTCAATAGACAGCAGGAATTTTTATCTTGGGTAGGCATATAGCTTTGAATCTGGAGGAGACAAAACCAAAGAAACTATTAAACATACATGGGCCAAACAACATCAGTGGAATAATTATGAATACAGTCAAAATGATTTTCACCAACTAAATAGCAATGGCTTCCACAAAAATGATAAGGATAGGGTCTGGAGGACCTCAGTATCTCACATACCATTGATCTGATAACTTTTGAACAGCTATTGGGACATTAGCAGAAGGATCTGGAAGGTAATAACCATTTTTAAGTTTGTAATTATAAAAAGACTAGTCAGAATGTTTTGTATATCCATTAGCAGAGATCTTTTTTTTTTTTTTTTTTTGTCTTTTTGAGACAGGGTCTCGCTGTGCAGTTGAGGCTGGTCCTGAGCTCACTTTTTGTAGCCCAGGCTGGTCTCGAACTTGCACCAATCCTCCTGCCTCAGCCTCCCGAGTGCTGGGATTACAAGCGTGCGCCACCACGCCCGGCTTAGCAGAGATCTCTTAAATGGGTGGTTTAATCTTTTTTAATCTGCTATGGCTATTGGATATTTCCTCAAATAAACTGGCCTTTTTATGTTTTACCAACTCTAGTATTACTTGGGCCATGTGAATTGCCAGAAATAGGGAAAACAATGAGTAATCTCTAGTTTGTAAGTGGGGCCACTGGCTGGGTAACTACTGATGCATCTGCATGTGCATCTATTAAAAGTTTAACAGGCTTTCTCTTTATATTGGCAGTTAACATGGGTTCTCTCAGGCTGAGAGGCAGAGACCCATGACCACCTCAAATAGAAATTTCCTCTGACTCCATCATGAACACTTTCTTTTTCCCTCTCTAGCAGCTTTGAACGTTTTTTGTTTGAAATGTCCCTTCTCTGTGGCTGGATCCAGGGAAGCATAACTTTTTCCTGTTTTCTGACTGGCCTTCGTTTTAGGCTGCTAGTATCACCATTTTTATTTTCCATCTGTAATTCCATTGTGTATCCTTTCTACTATGAAACACCTCAACTCAAACTTATTCCTGTAAACCCTTCTAACTTCTGTAGCTTGTGTCAGATATTTGGGGCCCACTGAACAATGTATATAACTTTTTTGTTTTAAGGCCTCCTACAGGTGGCCCTGCTCAAGGAATGTGAGGGCAACTTCTCCTGTAGTGGATTTCCTGACAGGGTTGGACTGATAGAGGAAGCATCTTTGAGGGCAATCTGCCCTGCCCAAGGAACATAAAGATACCTTCCCTTGTAATGAGGCAGGAAACTCGGAGAAGACTCAACTCAATTGGATTGTATGAGATGGACAGCTGAGGCCTTACTGTGTCTTGATAGACAAAATTTGGTGGATCCCAGGAAAAGGAATCTAAAAGTAATCTAGCATATTTGTTATAGGTTTTACCTGTATGATTATTTGGGTTTTGGTATCTTCTAGGAAATAACAAATTTTTTGAGAGATTAGCACATGAGCATTTGAGTTTGGACTCCTTCATGGAGTCTGACAGTTTGGTATAAGTCAGTCTAACTTATAATTATCTCTAAATTTTGAGAACTTATGAAAATCAGATTAATATCTTATTTTTTGTCAGTGCTTTTAAGTGGTCTAAGTACAGTATGGTATATTCTTCTTAGTTACACTTTGTGAGAGAACAGTGACAGCAGCAAGTTATTTTTATTTGTACAAAACTTTCTTGTAAACACTTGCTTTTTACTTGAAAAACACCCATAAATATTGACTAAAATCATAATTTTTAAAAATGTCTAATAATCTTTACCAATTAGCACACACATAATGTATTATAAAACATTAGGCAATCTTACTTTTGAGAAATCTAATCTGTAAGGTCACACCTGTATTGACTATCAACATGAAGCACTTGAGTTGCATTAGAAATAAACCAGGCTAGGCCGGGTGTGGTGGCGCACTCCTGTAATCCCAGCACTCGGGAGGCTGAGGCAGGAGGATCGGTGCGAGTTCGAGACCAGCCTGGGCTACAAAAGTGAGCTCAAGGCCAGCCTGAACTGCATAACAAGACCCTGTCTCAAAAAGACAAAAAAAAAAAAAAAAAAAAAAAAAAAAGAAATAAACCAGGCTAACTTAATACACATCAATACACAGCATTTAGGTTAAACCAATGTCACATTCAGTGTTTCAGATATGGCCTCCATTGTAGCAAAGGGCACTGCCAAGGGATTTTTCTTTAAACACTGTGGCTGACATGTCACAAATATAAGACCTGACCATCTATAGGCCCAAAGCTATTGGACATTGCATAGCCAGTGTCTTTAGAATTTTTTACGCTGACAGAGTATTATCTTTGAGGATCTGTTTTAACCCATGACATAGCTTTTAAGTCCCTGAACATGAACAACAATATATATTACATTTGTAGAAGACTATTTTTAGCATAATTTTGATTAGTTAGCAGCCAGAATACAGTGCAGTATCTTAGTTACAGCTAAAACAAGATGTCTTTTAAAGTCCATTTCTATTGAAGTATGACAACTAGAAGGAAAATCAGGGTTGGAGAAGAACAAAAAGACCTGTGCCAATGTCCAGCAATAGGCTGGGTTTCTCTCTAGTCACGATTACTCAGGGCTCCTCCGTGGAAATGGCAGGTAGAGATAACAGTCTGGCCAGAGGGAAGAGGCAGGCCCAGTGCCCGTCAGTCCTAGGAGCATATGGGAAGCTTGAGTCTGAGCTCTGTGGCCTATGCCTCAGAGTGCAGTCTCACTTCTAGCTGCTGCCATGGTAGTCAGGGCATGTGAGCCTCTTAAGGCAGTCCCTCTTACAGAGGCCAGGCTTTTGATGGTGGTAGCAGATGAACCTCATTGTTGAGCTCTTCTTAGAGCCCAGAGAATCAGAGTTAGGGTTTGTATTGAGGCTGCAACGCCAAGGCAGCCATTTTGATCTCTTATGTTTTCTCTTCCTGGTTTTCTCCCAGTTCCAATTATAGGACTAAGGAAGCAATTTTTGCTACAATATCAAATGAGTTATCTAGAGCAAAAGCTATCTTTTGTAAGTCTTTTCTAATATCTGGAGCTGACTGGTTGATGAACTTATCTGTAAGAGTCATCTGTCCCTCTATTGAATATCACATCTCACGAAGTATGCTTTACCAGTGCCTCTATTAAACATTGTAAGAAATCAGAGGGATAGTTATCTTTTTCTTGGTAAATGGCTAAAATTTAAAATACCTAGAGGGCTTGGTTTTAGTTTTTAGGGGTTTGTTTGTTTAGTTTGTTTTGTTTTTTACCTTCAAGAATATACACTGGAAAATGTCTTTTATACAATCTGCCTGGCTGTTAGGCCAACAAGTGTCTATTTGGGCTCCAGTGGCAACAGGTAGTTCCACTGGCTATCTTATGGTTCTTTAAAATTAACAATATAGGGGCCCAGCGGGATGGCTCAGTGGTCTAAAGCGCCTGCTTAGGAAAGCTTAGGCAGCTGCAGGGACCGCGGTTCGATCCCCGGCACCACATGCTGCGCCAGCCCTGCCGTCAGGGCGCGGGCTGAGCCAGCCATAAAAATGAGTGAATAAGCAAATAAAGGTTATGAAACAAGAAAAACATAAATAAGTAAAATAAAAAATTCTTTAAAAAAAATAAAATTAACAATATAATATTTATCTCCAAATATAATAGCTTGTAATGCTGCCTTTTACTAGAAATCAAAGCTTCATTTAAGATTAACTTTATATCTCTCTAATCTGGTTCATAAATCTGAGTAAGTCCTCTAAAGACATCCATGCATTTATCAGAGTCATCGAAAGATCTTCTAAAATCTGACTGTTTTAAGTCACAGAGAAAAAGACACATGACCTGTGGATAAACTCAGCTAAGAATGGGTGTAACCTTGTAGAGGGCTAGATTGCAGCTGGTCTAGAAGCTCCAACCTCTAGACTGAAAAGGTGGATAGAGGAAACATTTTCAGTAATGAGGCTGTGATTAAGGCCATCTTGTCCTTAGGCTCACATCTGCATTTCAAAACTTAAATAACAATAACCTTAATGCAAACAAATCTGAACATCATTTTTACCATTTAGCTTTTTACAACACCTTTTTAGTTATAAAATAGCATCATAGGGGCCCGGCAGGATGGGTCAGCGGTCTAAAGCGCCTGCTTGGGAAAGCTTAGGCAGCTTCAGGGACCACTGTTCAATCCCCGGCACCACATGCTGCCCCAACCCTCCTCTCGGGGCGGGCTGAGCCAGCCATAAAAATGAGTGAATAAACAAACAAAGGCTCTGAAACAACAACAGAAAAATAAATAAAATTTAAAAAAAAAAAACAAAATAAAATAAAATAAAATAGCATCATAATACTTGTATTCCCTTTGCTGTTTTTCAGCACATAAGGATCAAACATCTTGCAGTGCCTAATGAAGCACTCTAAAGGAGTAAGAGACTTTGATTGTGAGATAACCTGGAATTCAATAGAAATTACCTTTTTGGGTGTGTTCACCTTCTTCCTATTGATTCCTCCACCCAGGCATCCCTTGAATAGCCCTCTCCAGAGCAGGTGAATGCTCCTGTTGGAGAGAAGGGAGACAAGATCCTACTAGCCTATTCACCCTCGAACTGGTGTGTGATTCATATCTCCTGAAACATCTCAGAAACCAGTCATTTATTCTTACTGTATATTTGTAAGTAAAAGTTATAATTGGTCCAGAGACAGGAATGCCTACGGAAGGAAGCATAACTATTGTATATAAATGTCAATTGGAATTGAGCACTTTTCAGGCTACAAAGAGCACTTCTAGAGATAGATAAAACAATTGGAGGGATTTGGCCCCATGCGCTGAGCCAGTCTCCAGACACTTATGTTTTCTATCTAATCACCCAGGTAAACATTTTTAGCAACTGGACAAGATTTAAATTTGAAGCTAACAGGTGAAACATATATATCACCTAGCATCACATTTTACATGTTGGTAAACACTTTAAAGCTGACAAAAATCTCTTAGTCAATGTATATAAAATACAGATGTAAATCATTTTCTCCTAATAGCCACTGTAGAATGTAAACTATTGCAAGCTGCTTCAATCTAATTTTTGAAGGAGTGACTTATTAAGTTGTTCTACTGAAAAACTCAGGTAGAATTTCTAGTTTACTAGCAAAGAGGAAAAAAGTACAATAGGTAAATGGAAGTATTCTGGTGGTCAAGAGCCAGTTGCCATCAAGCACCTTCAGGAATCAGCCAGAGAGTACTCCTGGCCATGACCCCTCAGGTGTTATCAGAGTCTATTGGCTCATATAAGCAAAGATCCATCTCCAGAAAGGAATCCAATCATTTCTCTGGTCAGCATTCCATCAGCCATAGGCTTTGATGGGGATTCACCAAAAAACATCAGGGGAAACCGGTCCTCTGCTTCAAAGAGTGGCAGCTGCTCTAGGAGCATTTACTAGCTGGCAGAGTAACCACTGTTTGTCCACGTTCTTTAAGGGATAGTTAGAAGCCTGAACAAGATTACCTAGCACTTCATGGTAAAAGCTTTAAAGTCTACAACTTCTCTCTTACCTAAATTATATCTAGACCTAGGAGAAAAGATTATGATCCTCCCTTACCATAAAGGTGTTTGGGGCCCATACATGTGCTGCCTTCAGAGACAGCTTCTCCTGGTGTCATCCAGAAGTTGGTTCTCTCCACTGTGTCTCAGGTTTAGCCTCTCAAAGGAGACCTTCCCAAAACACTAAGCCAGCACATGGCTTTTATATGTGTCCTCCTGGACGGGCATAGTCCTCTTATCTCATCTGACCCAGAGATGGGTACATGTCCTTTTTCTAAAATGACTTCCCTATCTTCGGCATTTAACAAATGCTCATTTTCTAAGGGCTTCACTTAGTTGGAACAGTCCATATCATTCTCCTAATTGTACATGCTTCTAAAAAGGAAAGTACAAAGAGGTAGGAAAGTCAGGAGTAAAGTCAAAGTGAGGAAACTGAAACAGAGCAGGCCTGACATTTCCTCTAGTATGTGGGGGGTGGGGGGATCAGAACCAGTCTATCTCAGTGAAACCTGTCCTCCAAGTCTTTAGGAGCAGTTGTTGACCTAACGTCATTTAGTTGGCAAAAGGAGTCCCATGTTTCATAGACAGGCACGTATATTTTTTAAGTCTGAGCTAGATTTAAAAGTCCTATTTTGCAGAAGTTTATGTAAAATTCACTAGGAAGCTTACTAATGTTATTCTCTCTACCACTGTTGTCTAAAGTCAAGCAAGGAATACCAGTACATTGAACACCTAGTTCAAATGCAATGTATGTAAGTACGCAACAGTCATAAAATGTCCCATTAGAGAAATACCTTACCCTTACAACATTTCCACATTATAACTTAGATTTACCAACAACATTTTTTAAAGAATTTTATTTATTTTATTTTATTTTTATTCTTGTTTCAGAACTTTTGTCTGTTTATTTTTATGGCCAGCTCAGCCTGCCCTGAGGGCAGGGTTGGCACAGCATGTGATGCCGGGGATCGAACCGCAGTCCCTGAAGCCGCCTAAGCTTTCCTAAGCAGGTGCTTTAGACCACTGAACCATCCTGCCGGGCCATACCAACATTTTGACCAACATTTTTCTTTCTTTTTGGCCTTTTTGAGACTGGGTGTTGCTATGCAGTTCAGGCTGGCCTTGAGCTCACTTTTGTAGCCCAGGCTGGTCTTGAACTCACATCAATCCTCCTACCTCAGCCTCCCAAGTGCTAGGATTATAGGCATGTGCCACTATGCCTGGCTTGACCCACATTTTAACAAAACTATGTAAGAGACAAAACATAAGCAATTCTAAGTAATTTTAACCAAGCTATATGAGACAACAAAATATGAGCAGTTATGAGCAATGGGCAAAGACATCAACATGTAAAACAAAATTTGTTACCTAAGCAAGTCCCAATTCAGAATTTATGAAAGAAAAGCAAACTCATACCTCCATCCAATGATATTGGTGGGAAACTTCAAATGATGCAGGAAGAAACAACTGATCTGAGGTGGATGACCTCCAATAGGGAACCTCCAAATGATATAGGGAAAACCAATCCCCAACCTGAAAAGTACCTGGGATGAGTTCGTGTTCTCTAAAAACTGAAGAATGAATTTTAGGAACAAATGGAGGTAATGAACAGAATGTATTTACTGAGAGAAAGAAAGCTCCTGTCCGAGAGTGGGATAGGAGGAGGATCCCGAGTGGGTGTCCTTTTCTTAAAAAAAAAAAAAAAAAAAAAAAAAAAGCTAAGCACAGTAGCACATGACTATAGTTCCAGCATTCAGAAGGCAGAGGTAGGAAGATTGCTGAGTTCAAGTCAGCCTGGACTACATAGTGAATGTATCAAAAAAAAAAAAAAAAAAAAAGTAAAACTAACTTTAAATAATAGTTACTACTGAAAAGGTGAAAACAGAACAAAGTTGATTCTTCAGGTAGCAACAACTATGTGTTCCTTCAGTGATGACTGAAGTATTCTGGGTGGTTGTATTTCTTCTCTGAGACAGGTCTTCCTGGATAGTATAGGTGAGCCTTGACCTGTCTATAGCACAGGCTGACCTTGCATCCAAAATCCTCCAGCTGCAGCTCAGGAGTGCTGGGATTGTAGGGTGTACCATCACATCCAGCTACTAAACTTTTCATAAGGAACCAAATATGATAACGCATACTTGTAATCCAGCACTCAGGTTGAAACAATATTGTGAATTTGGGGCCAACAAACATGGATACCCTTTTTTTGGTACCAGAAGTCAAACTCACGACCCCGCACTTGCCAGTCAGGCACTGTACCACTGAGCTATATCCTCAGTCCCATACCTATTTATTTATTTATTTATAGATTTTTTTTTAATTTAGTTTTTTCTTGTTTCAGAACTTTTGTTTGTTCATTTATTTATTTTTACGGCCAGCTCAGCTGCCCTGAGGGCAGGGCTGGCACGGCACGTGGTGCCAGGAGTCAAACTGCGGTCCCTGCAGCCACCTAAGCTTTCCTAAGCAGGTGCTTTAGACCACTGAGCCATCCTGCCAGGCCCCCCCCATGCCCATTTATAGTAACATAATTCATAATAGCTAAGCTTCAGAAAGAGCCTAGACACCCATCAACAAATGAATGGATAAAGGCTATGTATGTATACATAATTATGGTTATTCAGCCATAAGGAAAGAAATCATAATTTATAGGAAAATAGATAAAACTAGAGACCATCCTGTTAAACAAGTCAGGTTCAGAAAGTTAAACACTATGTTTTCTCTTATAAGAGAAATCTAAAAGGTAAAGAAGAGACAACAGGAAAATTAGGAGGGAGACATAGACACAGAAGGGGATCCATGAGAGAAGGGGGTAATGGGATAGAAAATTATCAAGATTAAAAATGTATTTATCGCACTCGGGAGGCTGAGGCAGGCGGATCGTTACAAGTTCGAGACCAACCTGGGCTACAAAAGAGCTCAAGGTCAGCCTGAACGAGACCCTGTCTCAAAAAGACAAAAAAAAAAAAAAAAAAAAAAAAAAAAAAAAAAAAAAAAA